>JAHBCN010000861.1:0-145170 GCA_019359885.1 Listronotus oregonensis | reverse complement strand
AGTCTTTCCCATTTTTTTGAGGTGATACCTCCAAGGGCCATGTCCTGTTAGGAAGTCGGTAACCAGTTTAATTTTTTTTTTTTGAAGTTCCAGTAGCTTCTTTGTATACTTAGGTGAATGCGAATTAAATTTTTCGCCTGCCTTTGTCCTGGGATGTTGTTCCAGTAAGTCTCTTTTTGACTTTTTTCCATGTTCTGAGTTCCTCGTAGAGCGGCCTCTAGTGGTGCCACAGAAGGGCTCAGGTCCATAGAATGGTCTCTGTGCTCCTTCCTTGGCGAGTTGATCGGCAATTTCATTGCCCACCACTCCTTCATGTCCTGGTACCCACTCCAAAGTAATTCTGTTGTGTTTGGCCAGTTGGTTTAGAGATTGTCGGCATTCAAAGGCTAGTTTTAAAATTAAAGTGCATGAAGTCAATGCCTTCAAAGCAGCCTGGCTGTCCGATAAAATATATATGGTTGCGCCTCGAAGGCCTTTTTTGGCACATTTAGAAGCGCAAATGTCAATTGCATGGATTTCAGCTTGGAAGATGGAGGGAGCCTTGCTGAGAGACTTTGATAGTCTGCATCTAGGTCCAAAGACACCAGCTCCAACCCCTTGTTCCATCTTAGATCCATCAGTGTACCAGACAAGTGAGCCTTTTTCATGCTTTGGTGCATTCACACTCATAGTTTGGCGGTCTTGAATAACCACTTCAAAAGAGCGCTGGAAGTCCCGCACTATAGGCATCATGTCCGTGGGTTTGGTCAGAGCTTCAATCTTGATTTTTCCACAATTTTAAGATGACCAGTCAGTCTCCTTTTTGTGTCTGGATTACTCTGAGGCACTCAGTATCGCCTCCTCTTTATGTGCAGGTGCAGGGAAGGAGGTTCAACATTGTCTCCAGAGCTGCGGTTGGGCAAGTTTTCATTGCTCCAGTAACTCCCAGACAGCAAGTCTCTGCAGTTTCAGAAACTTTCCTTGTGTAGTTTTTCCTCTGTTTTTGGCCAAGTAATATAGGTATTACAACTGTAATGTATGACCAGTAGATCATTTTGGGTTTTAGACCCATGTTTTACCACATAGTCTGCGGCACGCCCATAGTGCCGTTGAAACAACGACTAGTTTCACTCTTATTTATCTTTTTAAACTCCAACTTAAGAATCCCCAAACTTCGCACTGTGTTGAGAACTGGGTAATAGGTTGTAAAACTTATTGCTCGCAGAGGTTTTTTATGAACTTTCTCTTACCACAAACACTCGCGATATGTGGTCAGTCTCAAAGCAAAAAAACATTAATTAGGTTACATTAAAAATATTGCGAAATTTTTAAAACGTTTAGAATTAAAATTATCTGTTTTTTTAAATATAACCTATTTATCATCTATTTATTAACCTTAGTAAATATAAT
Source organism: Listronotus oregonensis (assembly GCA_019359885.1). Classification (NCBI taxonomy): domain Eukaryota; kingdom Metazoa; phylum Arthropoda; class Insecta; order Coleoptera; family Curculionidae; genus Listronotus; species Listronotus oregonensis. Next base: position 143,781 of record JAHBCN010000861.1, on the reverse strand, counting down.
AATGTATGTATTTTATTTAAAAAAGCAAAAATTCTAAAATTGTACCTTTTACAAGAAATCCCTTAAATTAAGCAATACTTGTGCTGATAGACGACCTTAATAAGAACAAAATACATTATGCATAAAAAATCCTGATGGACATTATTATAAGACAGACAAAAATTATAAAGCTTATTTGTACCAATCGTTTAATAATAATTCATATTCTAAATGACAGAAATTACATCGCTTACCATTTTTTTAATATATTTTTTTTCTATTTGCTTGCCTAAAATACGGCAACATAATATTAATTATTATCAGATAATTAGCCTTTGTTGGTATTTTTTTAGTAGAATAATGCGGATAAAATATTCAATATTTCCAGTTACAGGATGTAGAGTGCTTTGTTTAAGTAAACCCGATTGGTAATAATGCCTAGAGTTCAAGGACTATTTGAAATGGTAAATGCTGTTTTCAAATAGTTTGTTGCATTTGAAATATTTAATTATTAAAATTAATTATAAGTAATATGCATTAGGAAACGTTTGTCATTAGTTTTAATTTTTGTTGTCATTAGAAAAACTATAATAAGGGTCAATCGTAAAAAAGGCAATAGAGCCAATACTAAGCCTTGAGGTACTTACCGAATTGATTTGGAGAAAGCTAAATGAGTGACCATCTATCTACTGTACCGTACATCTATGTCGTGGTCCTTGTGTAAAGTTTTTTTGTAATTATCTTAAGTATCCTGTAGCCGATTTTTTAGAAATTTGTAAATGTTATTTCTATAAATAAGGGCCTAATTTAAGCACAATTAAATTTAAATTATTAGGTTAGTGGCGTCTCAGGGGACACCATATCGAAAATAATTGTAAAATGAATTGAAAAAATGTTCACTACTGACTTTTTTGCAATTTTTGTTTTTTTTTTTTTATTAAGCAGCTAAAATAACAACTTTTTGGTCTCTTAATATCTTTATTTATTCATTCTATCTTGCTTCTTTTTCCAAAAAAAAAAAAAATAAAATAAAATAAAACCAATTTATTGTCTTTGCACCCCATGTAAAATAACTTTAAAAAATTAAATTTTAATTTGCAGCTAGAGTTAACTAAACTGCTCAATAAAAAGATCGTACCATTTAATTTTTAGACCCATTTTCAAACTACTGTAACTGTTTTAATACTAAACGAAGTTTAAAACCGCCTTCTTCAACTTTAAGCTGTTTTTTTTAGTAGGATATATATCATGATGTACAGGGTGATCAATAGAGTGCTGCAAAAACAAAACATTCATGTGTCCATTTCAGTGGTATTTTTTTTGGTCGTTATAATATGGGTTTTGCCAAGGTCAATCAATATTCTGACGTTTTACAGTTTTTAAATTGAACTCTGCTATGCATACACTGTAACGTCAAATTTTGGTTATCAATTCTTTAAAAGCTATAACTGGAAAATGGATTGACGGATTTCAACGAATGTTTCATATTCGGAAAGCTCATTTTATGTAGATTTTTTATATCCTAAGCACTTTTCGATAGGTTATAATTTTATAAATATACGGGGCCAACAAATACCAAAAACGTAGCTGATTTAGAAATCTTAAATATAGGGTAAATTATTGAACGCCAAAGGGACCATATGTGTGTGTTTTGTTTTAAAAATGGCCAAGTTGAAGTCTGTGTCAATATCCCAAAACGATTTCTACCGTTAAACGATTTATGCTGTTTAAGTGCCTGTAAACTTTTTAGCTAAAATGCGTCGTTATTATGGCATTAGGTCTGAATGGTAGGAATTCCAACAACGTCTTAAAGTTTTAAACATTTTTGAACATATATTAGGGTATTTGGTGTTGTACACCATGATATACGAAGTAATCAACAAAGTGCTTTTAAATTTAGTTTGGTATTCATAATAACCGCAACATTAGGTACAGAACGGCTTTGTTTGCGCAACATGTTTTAGATTAAAATTGTTAGGCTTAAAACTCTTTTTAGTACATTTTACAACAATATCGAAAAATAAAATAATTGAAGGGAAAAAGATAGGGGGGGAAAATTAAAAACCAACCCCCCATCCGGTACATGGTAATGGTGCCCGATAGTTCCCAAAATATAATTGAAAAGGAAAGAAAGGACTAGGTTAAAAATTTTAAATTTTTGTTTTTTTATTTAATTTTAGTTAAATTTTGAATTTGAAAATCAAAAACCCTCTTCCCTTTAAATTAAAAATCAATGAGAATTTTTTATTTTTTAACGTTTATTAAAACATGTGTAAAAGGGATTACTGGGAAATCTTAAATTTACTTCATCTAGGATTTTAATAATAAAGGCTTGCAACAACGTGTGGGAATATCGAAACAATATTATTGTAATAAGTAAAACATTTTGCTATCCAAAATGGCACAAAATTAAACATTTAAATTTTTTGAAAGCACTTTGTTGATCACTCCGTATATTATGGTGTACAACACCAAATACCCTATGTATATAATGTTCAAAAATGTTTAAAACTTTAAGACGTTGTTCCTACCATTCAGACCTAATGCCATAATAACGACGCATTTTTGCTCAATAAGTTTACAGGCACTTGAACAGCATAAATTAATTAACGGTAGAAATCGTTTCGAGAAAACTTCAACTTGGCCATTTTTAAAACAAAACACACACATATGGTCCCTTTGGCGTTTAATAATTTACCCTATATTTAAGATTTCTAAATCAGCTACGTTTTTGGTATTTGTTGGCCCCGTATACTCATAAAATTATAACCTATCGAAAAGTGCTTAGAATATAAAAAATCTACGTGAAACGAGCTTTCCGAATATGAACACTCGTTGAAATCCGTCAATCCATTTTCCAGTTATAGCTTTTCAAAGAATTGATTACCAAAATTTGACGTTTAGAAGTGTATCGCAAGCCGGAGGTCCTCAATTCAAAAACTGGCATAAACGTCTAGAGATATTGATATGACCTTGGTAACAACCCATATTATAACGACCAAAAAAAATTACCACTGAAATGGGTCACACTCGATTTTTTTGTTTTTTTGCAGCACTCTATTGATCACCCTGTACATCATGACAATATCCATCTTACTAAAACCAAATGCAACACAGCTTAAAGTAGAAAAAAGGCGGTTTTAAACTTCGTTTCAGATATTCAAAAAAGTTCATTTTTAAAAAAGTTACAGCGGTTTGAAAATGGGTCTAAAAATTAAATGGTACGATCTTTTTGTTGAGCAGTTCATTAATAGGGTACAAAGGCTCTTGAAAACAAACGAAGATGGAAAAAAGCATTAGGAGACAAAAAAAGTTGTATGTTTAGTTGCTTATTCTAAAACAAAATAAAAATTGCAAAAAAGTCAGTGGCTTACATTTTTTCACAATTATTTCAATAAAGTGTGTGAAGCCACTGGACTCACTAATAATTTTTACTTAATAAGGCCTAATTTAGACCCTTACTACTAATAACTTTTAAGAAAACCGCCTAAAAGGTATTTAGATAATTACAAAAAACCTATTTAAAGAAAAGGTTAAAACCCTGTATCTTAAAAACTGCATTTTTAGACCCATATTTGTAACAACTATTTTTTGTATTTTTCAATGAAAAATCACCTCCTAAAATTTGGACGTGTATTTTTTGAACACCCTGTAGATGTTGATTTGTTCTTACCTCCTCCCCTGCATCCAATGAGTAATAAGCCACTTGATATCCATGAAGCCCAGAATGATTTCGACTTTGCCAAGATACTAATACGGAAAACGGTTGTATATCCTGAATACCCAATTTGACTACCATTGGTTGATCACAAAACTGTTCTGGGTCTAAGTCCATAAAGACCCTTCCCCTTAGTTCGGCGGGATGTTCGCATTTCAGTTCAAGATTGGTCTGGCGTTCTACAAGCTTTTGGTGGTCCCTAAGCCACTCCCACAGTTCTTGAGAGTCACAATTACATGATAAGGGATTTTCTGAAACAAAAAGATATCACATTAATAAATTCATTTTTTTACTTGTATTTAAAACCAAACAAATCTTAAAATGTAAGCAACAAACTGTAGAGCACCGCTTGTCAGGAATATAAATAAAACTGCTTAAGAGTGAGTCGGGCTTCCGCAATCGTAATTCCGCATTAAAACTTTCTGTGGTTTAGTAATTCGTGGGGTAAAAAATAGTATTATATTTTTACGTCAATACTAAAATTACACTCGCCGGTACAAAATTCCGCCACCCTGAAATTTTGGCCAGTTTGATGTTTTAACTTTTACCCAAATTTTTATGATTTTGATGTCAGTTTGTGGATCCATTCATTGCCTTTTTTTAAATTTTTTTACGAAGTAACATTTTTTAATTAGGATATATTATACAGGAGTAAATAAAACTGTTGTTTTTTGTCGTAATTTTAAAACACCCTGTAGGAAAATTGAGGTGAATAATTTTGTTAACATTTCGTTTCTTAATTTATTCCATTATCTCATTTCTGCTGCATGCTGCAAAAATTTAAATGAAACGCTGATTTAAAGCCTATTTTTATTAAGAAAAACAAACACCAGCTATATCATAAAGGTTATTAACAAAAACATAATAACGTGTATTTCCTCCTCTCCCAGCAATGACAGCTTGCAGTCTTCGTGGCATCGAATCAACGAACTCAAGGATTGGAATTAACGCAACGCCAGTTGGTAGGCAGGGTATTTATAGTGATCTGTTTGTTTTTTTTTGGGAAAAAACGAAACTTGCCGACCAAAAAACCAAAATCAGGAAATTATCTTGAAAATGTAATAAAATTATTCAAAAATATTGGTTTTTGTGTTAATATAGGCAACATCGATTTAAATATAAACATTTATTAAAAAACAGTTCCAACACCCAACAAGGTTTTTTGGACAGCTGCTGTTCTTTAAAAAAAAATGATGGAAAAAAGGTGTTGACGCCATTTGATGTCATTTTTTCTCTTCTAGTAGGTTGTATTATTCAATATCACTTTTAAATGACTTGATCAACAGCAACCGAATGAGCATCTAAAGTAAATGTCATATCTGTCTGTGACTTCAGATAATAAACAAAAATAGTTTTTCGGCTTTAAAAATTATTTTTACCAATAAAGAATCATCGATTTATAAAAATGAAATTCATGGTGCATTGCCATAAACATTGAAAAATTTATTATTTCCGGAGTTATGTTATTCAGTATCTTTAATCAATGTTGCCGGTGCAGTGTGTTTACAAGAACTATCCCTCCTTGCCCCCCTGAATATATTAATGCCAAACAAGGTTTGTTTACTTTATTTCTATCCAAGAATTCGTTGCATCGAATAAATAAGGTTACTTATTCTTTCCTGAGAAATAGCCTCATATTCTTCGGTCAGCGCCAGTCGTAAGTCTTGCAAGGTTTGTGGTTGTACAGGACGACGACGAGCGGCCCTTTGAGTTGATCCCAAAAATGTTCGATTGGGTTGAGACCCGGGGCTATATGCGGGCCATTCCAATCTCGGAAGTCCAACTTCATCCAGATATTCGCTTACTCTATGTGCAACGTAGGTCTAGCATTATCATGCATTAATGAAAATTTGGGTTTTCCCAAAGAAAGGAGCAAATGGAATAACAATTTCTTGGAGAATTTCATTAATGTAACGGTGGGCCGTTAGAGCTCCATTTTCAATAAATACAAGATTGGAGCGTGCTTCAGTAGAAATACCCGCCCAAATCATGACTGAACCGCCATGATATGAGATTCGTTCTGATATGGTGCAGTCAGCATATCTTTCATTTCTAGGTCTGTATACCCGCTCACAACCATCCGGCGACCTTAAATAAACCCTGGATTCATCTGTAAATAGTACATTTCCCCACTGTTCTAGGGTCCAGTTAGAATGCGATCTTGCAAACCTCAATCGGTGTTGTCGATGCCGAGGCAGTAATTGTGTACATATTGTTGGCCTTCGTGAATGAAGCCCAGCTATTGCCAATTTTCTATGTATTGTTCTTTCACTTACATTTACTCGAGGAATCACTTGCAAGTCATTTCACAGCACACAGCAGTAGATCTTCGATTTCATAAAGAACTTACGGTGACAAAATGATCATTAGCTGCAGTGGTCACCCCTTTCTTCCAGAGCCTTTGCCGCCTAGTAAAAATTCCCGTCCGTAAATACCTATTCCAGGCATCTCGAACTGTGGCCCGCGGAAATCTCAGAGTACGGGCGACATAACTTTTGCTACGGCCATCCTCTATAAAGGCAATAATTCTACCCACGTCTGCTGGAGTTAATACTATATTGACACACAGCAAATTATAATATTGTCACTGTCAAAAATTTTGTCACAATAATCGCGTCCTTAGCCAACGTCGATAATTTTTAACCGAAAGCTGGACATATTTTTTATAAAAATTACATCGTTTTCATAAAAAATTTGCAGCTCTGAGCAGAAATGAGATAATGGAATGAATCAAAAAACAAAATGTTTAGAATATATTAAAGATTACAAGAAATAGTATGTAAATAAAATTATTTACCTCAATTTTCCTACAGGGTGTTTTAAAATTACGACAAAAAACAACAGTTTGATTTACTCCTGTATAATATAGCCTAACTAAAATATGTTACTTTGTAAAATTATTAAAAAATAAGACAAGTAATGGATCCACAAACTGATAACAAAAATCATGAAAATCGGGTAAAAGATAAAAAAGTTATAAAACATCAAACTTGGCCAAAATTTCAGGGTGGCGGAATTTTGTGCCGGTGAGTGTATTATTTGACTAATTAGGAAATGTATTTGCTATGGTTTAATTTTTATTTTAAAGCATATTCGATGACAAATTATATTACTTTTGATCGCCGGGGGTTCGCGTCCCATAGACACTGGAGATCTGATTTTAGATGACACTGTTGGCCCTTTTTTTACCAGTGATGCAATTAATGTTGGCCTTGAAGGGCAATAATTGTCTGTGGCATAATTCCATAGGTTTGAGATTTGACTTATCTCCACCAAAAAAACCTTAACGACTTTAAATAATAGGATCAGTGTGGTCAATTAATGCCGCCTACTTTCGATTTAATTAAGCTTTTGAACCTCTTATGCAATAAATTCTGAGTAGAATATGGCCCCTGAAGCCACCGTCTTTTTAAAACCTGTCTTGGCCCATCAATATGGGCCAAAAAAAGTTAGTTATATCAATCACCACTGACAGTAAGGGCGACTACTTTTGCGTTTTTTAAAAAAAGGCAGATTATTTCGTCGAAGCAAAACACACCCCGAACGGTTACTTTTCCGAAATGAAGTGGGACCTGATGAATTTTTCGTGAGTTTTAATCGCGGCGAATCCGGCTATCTTGCTCATATATAGTTTGTCCAAGCTAACATTTTTAGGTTGGCAATGTGAATATCCCACATATAAGTAAATTTTGTTTTTCAGATTTAAGTTGGCTGATATAAGAATTTTAGTCAGGACCGTACTGAGGAAAGGGGGTGTCAAAATTTTAATATTTTAAAAAATTTGTTTGTTAGATTACAATAACTAAATTTATCGGTTTTTTTCTCTTGCTGTTCATATATTTGCAGGGAAATTTTGAAAGTTTTATGTATGGTCATAATATTTTATAAAAAAAAAATCATTTTCCTATATAGTGGATTAATAGTTATTATTAAGTGTTTGTTATTTAGAAATAGTTTAATCATTTTACACTTAGTCCTAAAATTCACCTTCAATTAGAGCGCTTAGGTACATTAAAAAAAAGTAAAATAGTGTACACTATTGTGAATAACAAAAAACCCGTTATTTTTTGTTATATTTGCAGGAAAACTCTTTCAGTTGAATTGAAAAATCCTGATAAAAAATCTCACTTAAGGGAGGGTTCGATATCCCTTATTATGCAATTTTACTATTTTTTTAAAAAAGCCTAAAAATTAATGGATTTATTTCATCTGATATAACTTCATTAGCTGCTTTCCTATATTAAATAATAAAATAAATAAAACAAAACAGTAATAATCATTTATTTATTGAGAGTATCATTAACACAATAAGATGCTTATATTTTATAAAATAAATTTATCAAAAACGTTGAACGGTCGTGTTTAAGGCTTTAGAAGTGGCAGTGTCCATCGGGGATTTTTATGAGAAAAGCAAACATATAAATGAGGAAAAAAAATGTATGCAATCTGACGCAGCAGATACTAGTCTAGACATTTTTAAGATAAGAGAGCAGACAAAGTGGGAGGTTTGGCGTATTAGCAGCGGGACTGAAAAGGGGATTTGTGAGTCCAAGCATTTTTGCAACTACTATGGCCATTGATGTAATGTGTTTAAAAAAATGTCATTTAAATTTATTTTTTAATTAAAAGGTAAGGTAGTTTAAGAAAAGAAAAAAATTTAAAAAAGAAGATAACTTGAAAATTTATTTTAATTACCATTTACCTTATAATATACAAATAATGTGGGTCCCAAAAAAAGGGGAATAAATTGTAGTCGAAGCTGTCTTATTATTTTTATATATTTACCATTTTAATAGCATTGAATATGCAATGATAGGGGAGGCAACCCACCTTGATGGCCAGCCTCCTGAATAAGAGCATGACGACATAAGATTTGGGAGGCTTTAGTAGGCGCTGAATCAAGCACCACAAAATCTATTTTGTGGGCGTTTTTGCAAAAGGAATATTACGGTTTTTTTACATTTAACCATATTTTCTTTCTTCCAGCCACTATTTGGCCAGTTTTTTTAACAACCTTTTAGCGCGGGGATTTTTAAAATGCTAATAAAGGGCCTTTAAATTAGGTAGTAGATCATCTCTAACCCATTTCCCCAAAATTTTTAGCTTTCATCTCGCCATGGTAATCTCCTTTTTTTGTTTTTGATCAAAAAAATTTACTGGCACCATCACATCCTTTTTCGGAACAGATGTAGAATCATGTATCTGAGGAAAATATAAGTATTTCAATAGTGATTTAATTAAATATACTTTAATATTTCATAAGAAATGCAGCAAGTGTGTTCGTAGTTTAATGTTTTCTAGGGGCTACAGGTTTATTTTAAAGTTCTATGTTAAAAGACACTAACTGAGGGATCTAAATTTTCATATATTTATTTTTTTGGGGTAAATCTTATTTGAAGTTAAATGTTTACATACTACGAGGCTAGAGGGAAGTCAGAAGTAAAATTATTAAACTTAAAATATTTAAATTTCTATTAAATTAAATAAATAAAAAAAAAAAAATTATAAAAAAAATATTATATATTTAATTTTTTAATTAGGGTATGCAAAAAAGAAAAAACGACAGCAACTTGGGAAAATCGGAAAATATTCATAAAAAAGAAACAGGTTTCTACAGCGTCGGAAGGGGAAGCTTTTTTTAAAACTGATAAATAAGGCAAAAAAAATTTTTAAATTTTAAAAAGGTTTACCTTGAGGATTTAAAAAAAAACCCCTTTAATTTTTCCTAAGTTTGGAAAACATTTTTTTAGGGATAATTAGCATGAGAATTTTTACCTTTCCCCTAAAAATACATAATCATCCTGCCAACCCGCGGAAAAGCTGTTCGAGAAGATCCAGGTTTCATCAGAAACACCAAAATTTTTATTTTCTCCAAATCTTTATATTACATAAAACCTTTTGAAAATTTCCTTCTCATGGGTGCACATTTGGTTTTTCCATTAAGCTTAAGTTATTTTAAATTTCATATTTTGTTCTTATATTGTCACAACTGCAAATTGGGGTCCAAACAATACATTCATAAATATATTTAAATCTTAAAATATTTTCCCAAAACTGAGGGTGTATTTTAAAATTATGATACTATTAAACGAGTTATTTTATTTATGCAAGATTTATTCGAGCATCTTTTTTAAGAAAAATATATTAGGTTATATTTTTTCCCCCACCATTACAGCTCTTAAAAGGGGGTTTTGAAGCTTTTCCGAACTGAAATACAGAATCCCCCTGCGATTCATACTTTAAAAAATCTATTTTTGTGTTTTTTTTTAAAAAAATAAAAATAAAAAAATTTCCAAATAAAATAAATTATGAAATATAAAAAAAGTCAAATATCCACACAAAAAAAAAAAAAAAACTGCAGAGAAATCTTAATCTCACTAATTTTGAAAACACACCCAAACACAAGAAAAATTTTTTTTCCAAAAAATTGTAACGAAAAAATGTTGCTTGGCCTAACAAAGCCAAAAAAATGGGCCCGTTCACAAAACCCCCAAATGAATGCCCCCTTTAAAAAAACCCACGTAAAAAGGGGCTTTAACCCCGGGGGGTTTTTTTTTTTGGGGTTTTATTTTTCCGAAAGGAAGGGTTTTTCCAATTGATCAAAAAGCTGGACCCAGATTAATGAATGCGGTTTTACCCCAAATTTCCTGAATTTATTTTTTGGGGTTTTAGGCCATGACTTTTTTTTTAAGGATTTGAGGAGGGTAGCAAAGGGGCTTAAAAATCAAGGGGGCCGAAAGTTTGGCAAACGGGCCCAAGGGGTTTAAAATTTCAATTTTCCAGGGGGTAATTTTAGCAAGTAAAATGTTCCAGGACTAAGTAACCGCAAATTATAATGTATGTTTTGTATTATTTGCTTTGATCGTGCGCTCTCCAAAATTCAAGTAAAAAAAAAAAACTTTTTATTTTCCTTACACGACAATTTTCTTCTTATGTTTAACTTAATATCCATAGGGATGTTCAATAAGTTTTGCGGTTCGATGTTTATTGGTCTTTTCTTCATTAATTTATGTCAAGTTTTATTCCATTTTCAATTTATTCTTTTTTTTAAAAGCCATTTGATAAAAAGAAATTTTTTAAATGGAAAAAAATCATACGTGCGGTAATTGAATTTTCATTTTTGGAAAGGTTTAAAGCAAAGGAATTTATGAATGTGAAAGTGTAAGGACTCTTCACCTTATTAGTACACTAAAAGAGGGGTTGCTAATTTAAACGTGGTCGCAACATAAAAGACGATTCACGTAAAGGACGTCCAAAACAATAACAACAAAAATCGTAAAAATATAGGAAATCGAGTGACTGAAAGAGATTTAGTAGAACCCAAAATTTATTGGGCATTAAGCAATTTTTGACTAATTTAAGTTTAAAAGGTAAATGGGTGGGTTTCGCCAACAACGGAACAAAAACACATTCGAGTGCGACTTTTTCAGCAACATTAAGAGCGTTTTCGATGGATGAAGTGGATCCGAAACGAGTTCGTGTCCAGAAATCGGCCAAGAAGGTGTTAGCATCAGTTTTTTGGGATGCGAAAGAAATTTTGTTTGTGGATTACTTGCAAACTGGTAAAACAATACATTCCGAATATTATTGTAACCTTTTACACCAGCCGAAGGAAAAAATTCGTAAAAAAAGACCCGGTTTGCAAAAGAAAAAATCTTTTTTCATCAGGACAATGCACCGTGTCACAAGAGCATTTTAACAATGGCTAAAATCCATGAATTAAAGTTCGAATTGTTGAAGCATCCACCGTATTCACCAGATTTGGCCCCCAGTGACTTCTATCTGTTTCCAGAACTAAAAAAAATCATGCGTGGAAAGGGTTTTTCATTAAATGATAAGGTCATAACAGCTGTGAAAGCGTATTTTGCAGCCCTTTTAAATTTTCACTTTAGGGATGGAATTCATAAATTAAAATTTTGTTGGAACAAGTGTAAATTTGGGAAGTAATAAAGTGTATTTCAAAACCCTAAAATTGAGGGTTTTCTGACAAACCGCAAAACTATTGAACAACCTGGTATCTTTTTTTTACCTTGGGACAGTCCATGAAGGCTGATGACTAAGTACAAGGTACCGTGGGTGTTTTTAAGTGTGGTGAGAGGGAGTTTGTTCACACGAGACTTAAATATTTGGAGATTGGAGGAGAAGAAAACTTCTGCGGGCAGCAGGTTCCACAGTTTTGACACTCTAGGGATGAAGGAACGAAAAAGCGGGAAGTTCGGGGCCTCTTAACTGAACTGTAAAAGGATGCATAAAAGTTGCACACGTGTTAATCTGTTGGGACCTGCCAGAGAAGGAATTATACTGGCCAATTCCTCTGAGCAGAAGCCGTGAAAATACCTATAGAAGAGCGACAGATCCCCCACAGCTCGATGGTGGGCAAGAAGAGGAAGCCTTTTTGTGAGCGTTGGATCACCAATAAGACGAACGGCTCTTCTTTGAATGGAGTCCAGAATGCTAAGTGTTGTAGGGGACGTCATTCCACAGACATGAGAACAATATTCTAAAGAGGGTCTGATTTGGGATACATACAGAGTGTACAGATTGGAAGAAGAGAAATATTTTCTGGCTCGAAAGAGGAATTCAAGCTTTTTTGAAGCTGCTGAGGCTATGGATGCAATGTGTTTGTGCCAGTTGAGGTTATTCTCAAAAGCAACGCCGACAAGATTAAACGACTCTTTGTTCTGCAGAACTTGGCCGCTCATATGTAAGGGAGGGGCATTGGCAGACTTTTTTCGCGACAGCGAACATGATTGTGTTTTCGAGGCCTATTTAAATAATATCGGTATTTTTTCTTTATAAATATAAAACACTAAAACGGTGCTTTTTTGCGCACAAATAAACAATATCTGTTTAACCAAACAACACGGTTTACCCATTTACAGGTTATTCTTTAACAAATAAGTAAAAATCTTGGTATTAAAAAAGAGGATATCTTTAATCGGCTTACACTTACGTCTTATTTCGTATATTTTATGGATCATATAACCATTAGTTTGTGCTTGAAGGGTTCAGGTGGGGTAGACGCCCACTTTTTAAAAAATAAATAATTTTCTCATAATATTTAATTTTTTACCTATAAATTTTATTAAAATATGAAAATAAACAGTTAAAGCCCCCCCCCATTTGTGGTAGTCAATATACGCCTCTGAATATAACACATTTTCCTTTTAGATAAAAAAAAACACTTTAACTTATGGTAAATACTCTTTAATTTTACTTCATAAAAAAATTAAAAGTTAATTAAAACCTAATCTACAATAAATAACTACAGAAACATTGAAAACTAAAGTTAAATAATTATTTACAAAAATTATAATTTTTTTGGTATTTGTATTTATAAATAGCTAGTGGGGTCGTGACCGAATTTTTAAATTAATCTGCTTGTCTGGTAGATGTATATAAAATAAAAACCTTGCATAACAGAAAACACTATTTTGTTTATAAGTTAATACATGGGTGCTGGTTTAAAAAAATATATTAATTAAAATGAATATATCTATCTCACGACCATCATGTTACCTAAATAACTATAAATATGACGTAAGATATTTTGAATAAAACGGCAACAGTGGCGGATCTAAGATTTTAAACTTTTAATTTCTAAAAAGTGAGACATGGGACTTACACCAAATGTGTGTCCCAAATTGGGCCTACATGTATTGGTAACTCGGGAACCATTAGAGCTACAGTGTTGGTTAAATTAGGAAAGTTTTAGATAATTTAATTGCAAAATTAAATCTGTTAGATTTTATTTAGCTTTTTATGGTTTTTGAGATAATTAAGAAAAACCAAATGGCATTTTTTAACTTTTGCCTGTAGTTCGCAAACTACCAATTTTACGGTTTTAAAAATTACTATACATTATTAAAAACTTTTTAAGAATTTTATTTTAGTAAAAATATTTTTCTAACTTTATTTGTTTTTGATATATTTACCCAAACTTTGGATTTTCATACGGACGCCATATTGATTTTTACATTTTTAAAAGAGCTCTTCAAGAGCTTTTCATTGATGTATCACAAGTCTAGATTTCAGATTGCTTAAGCTCTAAAAAACATAATTTTTGTTTATTTGATAGTAGGCTTAGACTAGACTGCGTAATGGCCGCCCCGCTTCATAAAAACAAATGATACGCATCTTATAATTAAAATAATGTAAATGTCAAAATTAGGTGCATCTTATTTCTCGTTTAGAAACGCCTTCAAAAAATAATTTAAGTTTTGATTATTTTAGGTTTTTACAATAATGGCTCTTAATTATTCCAATGATGAAAAGGTGGATATGCTAGAAATTTATTTTAAATCTACAGCAATAAGAAGCTGCAGCACTTGCATACGAAGAACAATTTCCGGAGCGGCAACAACCTAACCAAAGACATTTTAGATTCTTAGTTACGAACTTGTTAGCCTATGGATCTTTGTGAAACCGAATCCCAAAACTTATAAAAAAATAATGAAGCAAGAAGGCGATTATAATGAAAACGTTAGAGATGATCCCACAACATCGGTTAGAAAAGTGGAAGAACAGACAACAATTCCTAAGTCATCTGTGCATGGGTCTAAAAAAACCGTTTTCATCCATACAAACCACGTATTGTCCAGGGTCATTTAGGGAATGATTTCAATAGACGAATCACCTTTAGTCAATGGTTTATTACTAAATGTCAACAGATACCCAATTTCCAATCCAAGGTTCTCTGGACAGACGAAACCCGATTTACAAATTGTGGAATTTTTAATAGGCACAATTATTATCACTGCTGGAATACAGAAAATCCACATAATTTTAAAGAAAGACGGCTACAAACTATAAACAAGGTTTGGCTTTAATGTCTGGTGTGGCATCATAGGTAATTTAAAATGCACCTTTAATTTACGTCTCACAATTAGATAAAACATTTATTTTTGTGTTTTGAACAACGTTTAATTGGACCATTTATTTTTGGAGGATGGAGGTCCTTAGAAATACCTTTAATGACAACATAATCTCTAATAATGGGCCAATTGCTTGACCAGCTAGATCACCGGGCATCACACCCCCTGATTTTTACCTAGGGGACACGCAAAAAATGAGGTGTACGAGTTTTCTCTCGCCCGAAACTAGACTGAACTAGAACTGACAGGGCACGGGATGTGTTTGCTTCCATCAACGAAACACGTTACGCCGAGTAACCCCCAAGGTGTTGAAAGGAAAATGCGGGGAAATGTTTGTGGAAAATGAAGGAAGACAGTGTAATGTGAATTTTATTTTCAATAAGCATCACTTTTTTTGTATAAGTTTAATCTGAAAGCAGAATTAATTTTGCAATTAAATTGTCTAAAACTTTCCTAATTTAACCAACACGGTAATTGTTCCTGAGTTGCCAATACATGTAGGACCAATTTGGGACACACTGTATACCACATGCTCTTGGCTTTTGGGCAAATACTTAAGTGAAGAAAATTTTTATTTTGGAATTTGCGAAAAAAAGTTGATTTTTTATGTGCCCCCAGAGATTAATCTAAGTTTCGCAAGCACATCCTTCATTTGCATTTTTTTTGTAAATGTAACCAAATTTTATCGTCAAATTCCAGATTTTGCAACAATTTGCTTATGCAAATATTTCAGATGACTTTAATTTGAAGAAAAATGCAGATATTTTTGCAAAATTTCGGATTTAGGAATAAAATTTAATCAAATTCACAGAAAAAGAAATATAAATGAAGGATTTGCTTTTGAAAGTCCGATTGTTGCCCGGAAGGTTACCCAAATAAACAACTTTTTTCTTAAATTCTAATTTTTTTACCAAAGTGTTCCCCTTGAGGTCAATAACATCTGGTATATAATTGATGTAAGCCCATGTCTCACTGTTTAGATAAATCATTTTTATTATACTTACCTGAAAATACCACTTTTTTAACTGTGTATAAAATACAGTAAATATGACATTTTCAGAACAGCGCACGGATTTTTTCCCGATCCCTCTTTCCGTGCGCATATCCAAAAATCCATCCATGGAAACTGTTCATAACAACGATTTATTTATTAATGACATATTTTATTTTCTGTCAGTGAAATTTATGCCATTTTCAAAAAATGAATTCAGATTTGGAAGAAAATCCGGATATTTCCGATATTATATTACAACACGCGGCAGAAGTAAGTGCAGATTTATTACCAGTGAAATCCAGGTTGAGATATGGACATGAATATCACATTTTTACCGAATGGCGGACTAAAAAGGAATCCAAATTGTGAGTGACGATATTCTCTTAGTTAATTTTTCTGAAAAAGCCAAATCTATGAAGTCATCCACTTTATGGAGTCGATTCTCCATGTTAAAGAGTTGTTTGGCAATAAAATAAAATACTTACAACCAATATTCAAAAACTATCGCTTTTTTGAAACGACAAGCTGTAGGATATGTACCAAAGGAATCCAAGGTTCTTACATCAGAACAAGTAACCAAATTTTTATGTGAAGCTTCAGATGGACAATATCTACTAGCAAAAGTAATCTTAGTGTTTGGCATCTTCGGCGCATGCCGCAGAGATGAGAGTTTAGACGATGTGGAAGATAAGGGGCCCGTTTTCCTTGTCAAAGTTTATTTCTTACTTAAAAAGGTTAAAATTTGGTTTTGCATACTGAAACCAAAGATGTTACGCTCAACATGTTGGGTGCCATACTATCAGTGGTATTTTAAAACTTGTTGCAAAATACTCAAAACTAAAAAATCACGAAGAATATACCGGACATGGGCTACGGCGTTCTTCGGCTACCATGTTGGTAGAAAGCGGAGGTGATTTGCTCACTTTGAAAAGACACGGAGAATGGCTTTCTTCCAATGTAGCAGAAGGATATATAGAGGAGTCCATACAAAGAAAAATTGAAGTATTCCAAAAGTTGTTTAGGCCTTGTAACTTGGAAACTACAAAATCTGTAACAGTCAATCAAGAGAACCAAAACATACACGAACACTCCGCTTTAACATCTTTAGTTCAACAAAAAGAAATACAAAAGGGATTGAGCTTCAACAATAATATGAATTGTACAATAAATAAAACCATTAATCATAAAGGTTCCGTCCAAAATTAATTTTCTTAGATTTAATTAGCTTTTAATTTTTTTTTTTTTTTTGGTTAATTTGTTTTACTGTTTTAAAAATAAAAATAAATAATGGCAATTTTCTTAAATCATTTTTTGCGATGTTTTTTGTTTATGTTGTTCTCAGGTACCTAAGTATAATAAAAAAATATCGTTCAATACACGTCCAGAAATGGATTTTTCCGTTCTTGCATGACTTTCCGAGAATTTGTTACGCGCGCACGGAAAAATCGTCACTGGTAATGAAATATACTATTTAAACATTCTTGATACGCCACTGAAAGGAAACGATTAAAATATTTATCTAAAACTGCTTTTGAATTTTAGCCCAAATGATTCAAAAAAGCATAATTTTATGTTTGTTTCTTTGGTATTTAAATAAATTTAAATGCTTACGAATAACATAATTAAGATTACTTTTTAAAACAAGAGTAAACAAAGATTTTTAACATCAGTTTATTTAGTTTCATCTTATCATTACACGGGGTATGTTGGAAAAGTAAGTTTTATTTTCGAAGTTTAGAATATGAGGTTTTGTCTATAATTGGGAGTAATTTGTAACTTTAAACAACGTTTCGGAATAATATTTTATTCCAACCAAAACTAACCAAAACCTAAAGGTAGTGTGCTTTTACGCTGTTTGGTAATTTGCATATCCCCCATATAAAAGCTTTATTCCAACTTTGATCATGTTTTATGGGCCTAAAAAGATTTAAAACTACTTAATAAGTATACATTTTTT
This sequence comes from Listronotus oregonensis, assembly GCA_019359885.1. Lineage (NCBI taxonomy): Eukaryota > Metazoa > Arthropoda > Insecta > Coleoptera > Curculionidae > Listronotus > Listronotus oregonensis. The sequence goes on along the minus strand of JAHBCN010000861.1, from coordinate 126,259 downwards.
GAGAAATCAACATATACTTAGATTGCGAACTATGCCTTTCACTGTATACAAGGTAGTCCAGAAAACGTATTATTTTCCCTTGCAATTTTTTCAAACTGCATAGAATGACTTGAAATTTTAAAGGTAAGAAAAAAGTCCAAGGATCAAAATCTATATCTTGCCGAAGGGCGCCTTTACCTTGGGGGTGGTTGACAAACTATCTAGGAGGTGAAATTTTTTTATATTTTTTGACCGTCGATAAAATCAACGTTTTTAATCGGTGTCTTGCAAATAACTCGATAAGTATGCATTTTATCAAAAAAACTGTAAATAACAAAATTGTAGCTTTTAAAAAAACAAATAAAACGATTTTTTGTTATTGATGTAGGACCAATAAAAACCAAGTAGTGGTTTGTTAAAGATTAGCTGTTATTCATCAAACAGAAAATTTCAGGGTTTTAAAGGCAAATAATGCAAAATCTACGAATTCTTTGAGAAAAACTAATAATAACTTTTTTAAAGTATTTGCAAGGGCCTTTCTTTTTTTATATAAAAAAGTATGTATCATAAAAGTTGAGCGAGTTATTATTAAAATAAAGTTAGACCAAAATTTTTTTAAGTGCAAAAATCTTCAAAAACAACCCCCTAATTACCACCCTAATTAAAATGAGTCATAGCTCTTTTTCGGTTCTCTTTATTTATGTATCATAAATATATTCTTAAATTATAACCGATTTAATATGCTAAATTTTGAAAAAAATGGAGCTGCAAGTGAAAATCAAATTTCAGTATTCTAATAAAAAATGACCTTTACTTGAAAATAACTCCAAAAATTAAGGAGATACGTAAAAATTACTTAGGAATCAATTTGTAGGTTTTTAAATTACAGGTAGCTTTTTTTAACTAACTGTATGACGGAAATTAAGTGATATATAAACGTTTAAAACGCGTGTGTATAGATGAGCACTACCTTACTTTAGCCCTCTAAACACAACCCTTTAAAAAATTAAGGGTTTTAAACAGTTTTAATATATAAAATTCTATAGCTACTGAAAAAATCAACAAAATAGTTTTTTAAAGAACTTTTTATCACAAAAACTAAAGGAGTTATGATTAAAAAACCATTTTTGTACTATTTTGTACTATTTTTTGCATTAAAAAATTACAAAATTAAATTAGTAATACTTTTAAGCAGTCACATTTTTTAATTACAACTTTGTGACAATATGGTAACTCTTCTAGGGTAAACATTTTTTTTTATTTAATCATAATAAGGGTTGATTTTCAAGGGTTGAAATATAATAAAAAATGTTTCAAAGAATGAAATGCCTATTTTTTAATTTTATGTGACTTAAGCTTTAATATAAAAGTTTTAAAGGTTTTTGCAAATAAGGGTAGTTTTTACCCCCAAAAAATAAAAAGCGACCTTTAGCATCATGGACATTTTAAAGAGAAGGGAAAGTTAAGCTCTATCCCAAATTTGCATGCAAAACACTGTTATAATATATTATTTTTTTAGGATAATTAAGTTTTTTTTAAATCATAACATTGATTGATTTTTAAGGGCTAAAATATTTTAAATAATATTTCGAAGAAACAAAATACTACTTTTTCAACTTATCTGAGTCAAATTTTACTGAATTAAGCTTTAATGTATAGTTTTATAGGTTTTAGCAATAAAGGTAGTTTTCACCCCTAAAAAATAAAGAGCGCCCATCGGCATAATATAGATTTTGAAGAGGAGGGTAAGTTAAGCTTAATCCCAAATTTTCGTGCAAATCTATGCATTTTGAAAAAATTGCCATGTTTTGCACTTTTTTAGATGAATTTTCTGGACTAAGGTGTTTTACCCTAAAATTGCCAATTTATTAAAAAAAAAAGTAAAAATGGAACATAAAGATTAGTCAATACATTGAAATCGTGTTATTTTAAATGAAAAATAAATGGACGTAGATTACAGGTGGGTTTAAAGTATAAAAACTAAAAAGTACTTTTAATTCTATGATTGTTATGTCTTACTTTCAAAATCAATAATTCCAGTTATTTTAAAAATATACAAGGTCATTTATTGTGTAATATCAATTGGATTATTTTAAGGCAATAGTAGAAAAAATTGTATCCATACTATGAGAAAGTTATATTTATTTATTTACAGAATCTTACTAAACAAAAATGGTAATAAAATCAAACTTTCTTAACTTTAATGATTAAATATGTTATAATAATATTTGTTTTCTTAAAAAAAAATACCCTTTATATCACTTAAAATACATAACCAATACATATATTATAAACATTTTTAACAAAACAAAATTTACCTATCTCTTTCGCTCTTAAGCCGTGTATCAATTTCACGAAAAAGACGCGCGCGGTATCCTTACGAGGCAAACTTGCTGAACGCCGGCGCCGCACCGAGCCACCTTGTACAAGCACCGTAGATATTTCTTTGTCAATTTTGGATAGGAAAGCACTTGCTGTCGCTGCTTTTTCACAACGCGTTTCCAATTTACCTGGTTCACCCACACTAGTGTTTGCCTAACGCACGCACCAATTTGGAATCCACTTTCCGCAGCAACGATAACAAATGGGCCGAGCGCGCAGATTCGCGAAATGGGTACACGGCTTCACATGTACTATAAGATAATTTAAAGGTGGTAAAAAATTTTAATTAATTTTTTTATTTTGTCAATTAAAAAACGCCATAATTAGATAATTTTGGGTTCTTTCTTAAAGGTTTCTAAAACGAAATAAGTTAAACGTTGCATACTTGTAAATGTAGGAATAATTTCTTCTGCATACCTCAAAATGAAGCCTATCACACTTTCGTTCAAAAATAAGATTCAAAAAAGAAAGTTTGCGTCACTTTTCACTTTTGAAGTAAAATTTACTTTAGGATGCAGCCAGTGGAGAAAGTCAGTAAGTATTTTATCATCAGTTTCTTATAATATACAAAACTGGAAACCCATACTTTATTTTTTGTATTGTTTACTTTGTGTCATATTATTGTACAATATACTAAAAACTCCTGCGTTGCACATATTGCACATATACATAATTTTAGTCCAGCCTAGCACACAATTTTGGTAATGGAAATGTCAGAGTTTTTAGATAGTTAATAAACCTACGGGTCAAATCATCATCAACGTGTTCCAGACAAGTCTGCGAAAAAGAAGTGGCATATGCACACACTGGTACATGTGAACCTGTACATCCGTTGGAAACTCGCATGGTTGCATTGGTACTGTATAACCAGTACAATAACCTATCTAAACAAGGACATTTCCAAGGATTGTTATCAATGGTAATGTCCTTCACCGAAACCTTCTTTAGCACGTCGTTAGGTAAAAAATTAATGTAATTGGCATCTATTAAGAACGACCGAATGCTTAGGTTATTAGGAAATATATCTTCATTAATTTCTGTCAGTCGATTGTGGCGAAGTCCAAGGTATTCCAAATTGGAGATTCCTTGAAAGGCACCTGAATGAATTACCGAAATTTCATTGAAATCAAAAAATATTTGTCTTAATTTTCTCAAATTGGCAAATGCCCGACGTGGAATAGTTCTTATCTTATTACTTTGAAAATCCATGATTTCAAGTGCAGTGCTGTTCGTAAACCATTCTCTATTCCAATATTCTAGCTTATTGTTGCTGGCATATATTTTTTTTAATGAAAAAAAATTTGCAAATGCTTGGTCTTCCACAATATCGATCTCATTATCATGGATTCTTAGCAGTTCAATTTCTGGAGCTGCATGGAAAATATTTCTAGGTATCTCCTTTATATTGCCATAGGAGAGTTGGACATTTTTTAGTTGGGGAAGATTTCTGAAAGCGCCTGGTGAAATTGAGGTTATCTTGCTTCCCCAAAATGAAATTGTTCTTAGCTTTACCAAGTGTTTAACTGAATCCTTGCCCAAATCGCCAATTGTTTGTCCTCTAATATAAAGTTGCTCGACACTTCTGCCATCAAATTTAGCTCTTTCAATACAACCATTTATAGTTACGTTAAAGTCTTTCTTGTCGATATCTTTCGCCATAACAAACACATCCTTAATCCAATGGCAAGCCAATGTAGGGACTGATATAACACTTATACACACTACGCACAAAAACACTCGAAGTAACATGTTTCAGTTTCAGATCGTTTTTCATTTGTTTAGAAAGCTAATGTGAGATACAAAGATTTGCAAAGTAGTTGACAGTGGGTCAGACTTTTAATGTCTAGGGACAAAATTAAAGATGCTAGGTTTTGGTTGTATTTTTCTGGTAAATAGCATATAAAGAGTGTTATGGAATAAGTAACTCATCAAGCAGTGTAAAATTTAAAGAAAATTAGTTTTTTTAAGTTTAAAAATTTTTTAAAATTTTTAAAGAAAACCTTTGTTTCAAACCGAAAAGTAAAGAAAATTGGTTTATAGAAACATAAAATATATTAAAAAAGTGGGGTTAAGTAGGTTTTTGGCTCCCGCAAAGTTAAGTTTGCAAAACGAGACGTAGGCCAGTTTTGCATTCACTTAAGTGCGCTAAAAACGTTTACCAATCGAGTTATGTACAATATTTTATTTACAACCGTCAGGTTTTTTGTGTAATAGTTTTTTTTTTGACGTTTATTTTAATTTTACACTAGAAATTAATTAAACTACCAATTCCCTCTTTGGGTAGCCATTGTTAAAATGACCCACCGCAAAAAATCCATTCCAATTGGCAGTCGTAAATATAGAAAAGGGAGAAACTGGATTTTTACGTTTAACTTTTACGTATTTTATTTATCTATAGTTAGGTTATTTACGGGGAAGAGTAATTATTATTGTTAAACGATGTTTAAAAAAACAAGTTTTAAAAGTCCTTAGTATAAATGATCTTACCGAAATTAGTGCGGTAAAGTATTAGTTACCACACTAGTGCGGTAAAGTGATACTTACCACACTAAAAATATTGTTTGTAACCTTAGTTTACGCAGGGTTGTAGATAAATAAACATTTTGACTTTAAAAATATTGCGACCAAGCGGGATTTTTATGCGGACCTTATTTTTGGTATTCTATAAACAAAGGCTGAGAAGAATTTTTAATTTAAATCATGGGTTATTTTTAGGAAGGTAAAACTTTTTTGCATATATCCATTTTAGATTTTTAAAATTTTTTTTTGAAAAATTGTTTTAAAAAAAAAAATTGTAGCTAATAAAACTCTACGTAAAAAAGGTTTTTAATTTTTTTGGTAGAATTTATCTTTTACACAAGGTTTTAAACTTAAACTGGATAGAGGTGCCGTAAAAATATATATATATATATATTATATATATATATATATATATATATATATATATATATATATATATATATATATATATATATATATATATATATTATATATATATATATATATATATATATATATATATATATATATATATATATATATATATATATATATATATATATATATATATATATTATATATAACCACTAATATGGTTAAGCTGCAAAAAAGCGCAGGGCGTTCTTCTAGACACAGTCAGATAAATGACATTATCAAAAGAGCTCTGATTTTAGCTGAAAATCCTTCTGTGTTAGAGTCTCTTGGAGTTTGCAGAAGCGATGGAAAACGTGTAGAAGGAATGACCTTAATTCCCTGGAAATATGGAAAACAATTACTTTGGGACGCTACTTGCAGCAATACACTTGGAAAAATCCTATATCTGAACAAAAAACTTCTAATTTTGTGAAGGTGCGGCTGCTCGTATTGCCGAGAATAAAAAACATCTAAAATATAAAGAGCTTGAAGAACGCTTTATCTTCATTCCTTTTGCTGTTGAAACTTAATGAAATTTGCAAAAAAATACAATGCAAAAAATCTCGAAGTTTCATTATCCAAAGAATTGGCTTAGCTGTGCAAACGAGGTAATGCAGCATCGGTACTAGGAACAATCCAGGAAGACCTAGGACTTGATGAAGTTTATAATTTTTAAATATAGATTAAGTTATTTATTTAATTTAGAACATTGTTATTTGATATTTATAATATATATTGTTATTTAAATATAATAGTAACCCAAATCTTTAAACTTAATTTTAAAAATAAAAAATATTAAATTTTCTTAATCCTTTATAAAAAATTTCAGGATTGCTAATATCAGGGATAAAAAATCTAAAATTTGCTTTTAAGAAAAAACATATTATTTTAATTGAAATTTATTTTTATTATGTATAATATGGTTAACATTTACTTGCATACATGTTTTTTTTCCACGAATATTTTTCTCTGATTATTAAGCTTCATATCTAAAAGTGTATATCGTACTGACATATCTGTCCAAAAACACAAATGGAATTAATTTATTAAAGTCAAAACAAAATAGCGTAAGACTACAAAGCATATAAATAGCATTGAAACATAATTAGTACAGTGGATGGGGAGAAAAAAGGTGTTTGACCTCCGGATTTTTTTGTACACTTTCAATTTTTATAAAAATTTGGAATTAAGTTGCTTTTACCCTCTAGATCAAAGTTTATATATGCTTGGGGTGTGCTTTTATTTTTAGGGGGTAAAACTACCCCTTATGCTAAAAAATTAAAAAAAACCATAGAAATAGACCTTTTGTAAATTTAATCATAGCTAAGTATGTAAAAAAAAATATTTTTATGTTGTGAGTTATATTTAGCCTTATATTTAAACGTATCAACCCTTAAAAAATCACCCTTAATAACGAAATTAATTTTAAAATTATTTAATAAAATATTTTAACAGTTTACGGTATAATAAATATTTAACTATCATAACTCAACCTTTAAATAACCACCTCTTATGAGATTTACAAAAAAAATGTTATTTTGACAAATTAAAACGATTTGATGATAAATAATTATAGTCCCGGAAATAAAGCTAAAAAATTGCACAACCTCGAAATTTTTTGTCCTGCATTGATTTGTATAAAAATTTGGAATTAGTCGCTCCTAGCCCTCTAATTTAAATTCTCTTTTATGGTGATGTGCGCTGTTAGTTTTTTAAGGGTGAAAACTACCCCTAATTGTCAAAACTTATGGAATAACATTTTAAACCTTAAGATGGGTAAAAGTTGGTTTGGATTAGTTGATTAATGATTGTTTTATGCTTTAGAATACAATTTTAAAATATTTTAACCCTTAAAAATTAACCCTTGTTAGAGCTTAAAGTAAAAAAAATATTTACCCCAAAAAAATGACTAATTTACCACGGTGATTTAATTTTAGAATGCTGTTGCCTAAAATATGTACTAATTTCATTTCGCAACTTTTCGACTCTTATAAATTAACCCTTATAATAGCTTAATTTAAAAAAAAATAATCCCTAAAAAATCAATAGCTTGACAGATTGAATAATTCAAAATATTACTGCCTGAAATATTACCAATTTCATTCTTTTGCAAATTTTCAATCCTTAAAAACCACCCCTTACAATATTGCAATTCTTATAAACCAATTTAATAGATATAAATAGAAAAAGAAAGTAAAATTGCATAAAAAAATTATACCGGTAAAAGTATAAAGTATACCGGTTTTATAAAATATTATGCTCCGAAGAGGGCTACTTGAATTTTTCGAAAAAATTTGATTGGTTTTTTAAACATAGCTCCTTTAGTTTTAATGATAAAAAGTTTGTTCAAAAAATAATATTGTAGGGTTTTTTAAGAGCTACAAGGCTATGTAAATTTAATTTTTTAATCCCTTAGTTTTAAAATGGGATGAGTTTTAAAGAGCTAGAATAAGGTGGTGCTCGCTCGTAAATAGAGGCTTTAAACGGCCACATTTTCTCTACATGAAATATTGATTTAAACTTAAGTTGAGGCTTAAATCGACTTTATATAACTGGTCATAAGTCAGTTACTTCCTATTTGTTAAAAACATATTTTTTTAAGTTAAATTTATTAGGAAAATCACATAATTTTTGTTGTAACAGTATTCATTATCCTAGAATATAGATAATTACATTTCAATATTATAAATTAATAAGAGTGGTCATGATTAGGATCTGTTGATCTAAATAGAGACTGGAGAGATAGGGTTTCTTTTATAATATTTAATTCACTGAAAAAACAGGCTTTTTATTTTTTCGTTTATGAGACCCTTTCTTTTTTGTAGAAAAAATTTTTGTTTGTCAATTAATTTATTTGTTGAAGTTTTTTTTCTTTGAGATTTATCAGCAACCAAAGGTACGAAGCAAGTTTTTTGTAACTTCTTTATTTGACCCCCATTGCCAATAAAACTTTTAAATTTTTTAACATAAAAACCTTTTCATCATATGTGTAATTGAAATTTTCAATATTGCTTGGGCATAAACTTGAATGGCAGCTGCTTCTTTAATTTCACTGGATAAATCTGGAATGTCAGAATAGGATTCAAGTGAAGGTCGATTCAAATTTTCAACTATTTGACAAACTTCTTTCTCTCGATCCTCCATTTTCTTAAAATCTGTTGATGCTTTATCCTGTTCAGAAAGAGAATTAAGGCACAAAAAGTGTAGAAGTGTTTACAGATTGTTGTTCTCAATATTATAATCCATACATGAGCATTGGTACATGTGGATACATATTTTACAGTATTTACAGTTTAGTTCACAGCACATATTAGTTTTTTTCTAATTATTATATATTGTTTGTCCTGCTTATCCTTGGAAATAATGTAAATATCATTTTCATTCCTAATAGACCAATGTTCTGTTAATGCAGCTTTGTGTCTCTGGTTTATATAATGTAAATGCCTATTTGGTTTGCTTTTTATTATTTTTATTATTCTGTCCACAGACTTGTCACGCACAAACTTTTCTAATGCATGAAGAGCTTTATCTAAACGTTTAATTTTTTTTCCTTCTAAGTATATATACTTAATTACTTGTGCATGCTTTCTAAAAACATGTTTGTGTTAATACCGCACATTTTCCTGTAACAATACGCCCAATGCTGTCGATTATCATAGTAATAATGTTTTAAATAAATGCAAATTTCCTTTGTTGACTCATCGGAATCCAAAATGTTTAAAAACTTGATATATTCAGCTTCGAATGTGGCTTCTTCTAAAGAGGTCTGTAAATATTTTAAAGTTTGGTAAACCCATTTTCGTTTTTCAAGATCTTTAACTTTGGCAAGATTTTGTTGTTCAGGCTCTGTCTATATGCCATGAACAATACAGTCTAAACTCAGATGGACCTATGACCTTTTCCCAGGCATTATAGTATACGTTAGTTATGTCAGACATGAATGTTCTAGGGACAACCATTTCACCAACAGCAGTTTTAACGAAATTTAAAAAAACATCTCATAAATATAGGTATCGCTTCTGTTTGAAAAAAGGAAAGCGACTGGGAACCCTTCTCCAAATTCATCAATAACCAAAAGCGTGGTTAATTCAAAATTATAAGAATTTAGACCATGGGTCGAATCAATACATATAACATTTGATCCAAATTTTTTAAATAACTCTTTTTGAGTCGGATACATTAAAATTAGACAAAAATCATTTTTCTCTAAATTAAAATTCAAAATAATTTCACTTTGTTTTTTGTAAAATAGAGCAGGATTAATAGAACTGGTACTATATTGTTTCACCCAAAGATCTACACTTGTAGCATCATTCCTGTGTCGAATTCCATCTTGCAGTGCGATATTGTATGATTTTTTAATATTTGCAATGTCTTGTCTTGTTAAAATGTCATCACGATGAATTTTTTTCTTAATTTCATCTTTGCTGGTATCCAAAATACTAAAATAATAAAATTCGATTAAAAAATAAAAAATTTAACATTTATAAACTGACAAGTTGATGGTGGTTTCATTAATTTAATTTTATATTATTATTATTTTATGTAATAATTATTAATTTTAAGGAAAACCTACTGTGTTGTTGAAACTCCTGCCATCAGCTTAGAAGCAATATTTTTACGGCATCCTTTTGAAAGATGTAAATGTTGAATTTCATGATGATGTCCATAATGATCTGGATAATATAAAATATCACATCTACCTGATTTAATATATTTTGTCACAATAATTTGGCTACTACAACCCATATTTATTTTAGCTGATCCTTGGCTCTTTAAAGAACGTTTTCTACTGTTTTCATTTTTTATATTTTGTGAACCTAAAATAAATGAAAATATAAGTATCTTTGTGATATAAAATTAACCATAAAGTTTTATTAAGTATCTGCCTCCTCTTATTAGGAGTATGTATTTAGTAAATAATATAAATGGACAATTACTTTAACAACTAAAATGTTAGTTTGGGTGTCTGTTATTCGTTATATAAGTTTAGGTACTACTTTAAAAAATGATTACAAGGATAAGTGATGATGTATACATACAAATTCATTTAATATAGGTATTACAATAACAATACACATGCAACAATCAATTCCCACATAATAGTAATAAAAAATACTAATAAACTACAAGTAAAACCTACAATATCTACCAGCATTGCATAAGTTGAAAACCCATTACCAGTTCTAACACAGTCAAAATAGATCTTTTCTAAATTCTGTCCAGATACTAACTGACACCGAATTGTTCCTCTTGATTTTACAAAGTTTACGTTTTTGTTTCTTTCTTCCAATTCGAGCCATACTTCAAATTCTATAAGATCACATGACCAAAATGTTTGTAAAATAGAAAAGTTATAATAACTACACAATACACCTACCTTCAAAACTTATAAATTCCAGTTTTTGTAGATTAAAAATTAAGCTATGTCGAGTATTAAGGTGATTACGTAGATCCATACTACGTTTAAATGAAACTCTGCAGCCTTCAAGACATTTATATGGTCCAATTTCTTCAGGATAGTCTATTATAACAGGATCCACCAATTTGTGCACATTTCTACGGTGGCGATTTAAATTGGATTGCGTGGAAAATAATTTTCACAATCGAAGCAGAATACTGGCATGATTAATGATTATAATTATAAAGTTAAATCAGGAGTAAGTACATCAACGTCGAAAAACCAGAAATAAACTAATATAACATAACCTAAATATTACAACCAGTGACGTCTGACAACACCGCAGATTTCGTTGCTGTGTGCACCCGCTCCTGTCGCCGAGGGCTATAGTCACCGCATAAGCGCGCCGCATTCGACCTCCCTCTGATTAATGAGGACTTTGTGAAGGATTATTGGAGGATTAAAGGGATACAGCCTTGATAAATATGTACAAAAGTCAGGATGTAATTCACCGAAATTTGTTAAATTTCTAGTTGCCTCACTATACTGACTGTTGTATATATTTACAACTTGACCGTCGTAATAGGATGTGATCCAGTGACCTACCCCCTCACCCATCCCGGGACTTTGGAATAATATTTGTAGATTGGGAGTACCCACGGCAATGGGACGAATACGATTCGGTGCTTGCAGCAAAGTTGGTGATTAAGCCGTTTTAAAATCGGAACGTTGCTTCAAAATCGAGTGAAACAGATCAATGTGGACATCTTCCAAGCAAACTCCGGGTTGACTAATTCTTTGCAATTCAAATTCGGAAATTTGAATTGCGATAAATTTGTCTGTCTTACTGGATTCGTCGTCGTCGTGTTGTGTAGTGTGTGTGTTTGTAGTTGATGGTGATGGTGGTGTCGGTGGATTTTTTAAAGTTTGACATTGGAAGCTGTCGAAGGCAACGCCGTTACCTTATGTCTATCTTGATTTGTCCTTTAAAATTGCTGATAAAAGAGTCAGCAGCCGATGATTGTTGTTTTTGCGCAATGTTTGTAGCTGCTTTTCCGTCCGTCGCCACCACCGGTTTGTTTAGAGGTAATGGTGGCGGAGGAAAAAGCTGGCGTCGCGGCATCGGCGGCTGAGCTGCGAACGTCAAAGTACGCTCCGTTATGCCCCGTCCGAAAACCACGTTGCGTGTCAATACCGTACCGTCCCTGTAATTAAACTGACCCTGAGTTGACCCGTTAACGACGTTGATTCTAAGATGAGAGACTTGAAGTTGATGCAATCCGTAAATACAAATTACGTGCGTTAGCAGGTGAGCTCCCGTAAAGAATTTACGTTAAAACTGAGTTGAAGTAAAAATTCGCTAGATGTCAAATCTACATTGACATTTCAGTTGACACTTGTTTATTTATTATTGTTTTTTTCTAAATTATAAGTTTTTAGTATTTTTGATACTGTGGTAAAACCAGTGGTACCTGGTACCTATAAAAATTCTTTGGATTGTTGTTTGGAAGTTGTAATATTTAAACTGTCCTTTGTTCAGTTTGAAGGTATGTATTTTGTTGGCTACAATAATACACTATCCGGCCCCTAATCATTTTTTTTAATAAAGTTATTTAAGTTTTTTAAATGTTCTTGTTGCAGGATGGAAGATATTTTGAATGCTGCTGTTTTGGGTGATTTTAGTGACAGTGAAGATGATATAGATGATGCTGTCTTGCTACATGTTGTTAATGATAACCATATAGGGAATAGGGCCGAACTTTATGGTCGATTTAATCTTGAAGAAATTTCTGAGGTGGAATCTAAAATTATTTTCGGTTTGAAAAGCATGATATCCCAAGGCTTAGTATTGGTTTGGGCATTCCATATTTTATAACTACTCAGGATAATATAACCTTACTGGGTAGGTTGTCAAGGTTTTTTAAAAATATTATTAATTTTTATTCAAGATTAAAATATTTGGTAAATGTTTACTTATCGGACATGACGCTGATTTTGATGACTTTTTGCATACGGGGTTTTTGGGGCGCTGATCACGAATCTAAAATCAGTTTTTTCCGGCAACCTCTGATTTTTGAGTTATGGGGCCTCCAAGTGGACTAACCTCAAAATGGACATTTTCAAAAATTCCTCCTTCTTGAAACTAATTACCACCAAAAGGGAACATACACTGATTGGGCACTTATATATTAAGCGAATACACTTAAATTTACAAGAGTTTATTGCCTATTTTTAGTAAAAAACACCTCAAATGAATCCCGATTTTTATTTCTTGACAACTTAATTATGAATTAGGCAACCAGTTATACATCATATCTATTCTTTAACATACAGAAAAGTAGATTCATTTGAGGTGATTTTTAACTAAAAATAGGCAATAAAATATTGTACATTTTAGTGTATTTGTTTAATATATAAGTGCCTAATCAGTGTATGTTGCCATTTGTTGGTAATCAGTTTTAAGAAGGGAGAATTTTGAGGTTAATGCACTTGGAGGCCTCATAACTCAAAAACCAGAGGTTGCCGGAAAAAACTGATTTTAGATTCGTGATCAGCGCCCCAAAAAACCCCCGTGTGCAAAAAATCATCAAAATCGGTGTCATGTCCGATAAGTAAACATTTACCAAATATTATTTGTTACTTATGTTGGTAATTTGCTTGGTTTTATACTGCATAACCAAAACCCTGGTTATATTTAGATCATATCTTTAGGATTTTTTTTATTTATAGGCATGACTGGTCTTTGCATTTTACTAAGAAGGTTGGCATACCCTAATAGACTGGTGGATTTGGAAATTCTTTTTGGTTACTCTTATAGGGCTCTGTCAAGAATTATTACAACTGTAATAGAAATTATAATGAACAATAAAGGTCATTTACTTCAGAATCTTGGCAATGTACCTTGGCTTAATGAAGAAAAGTTGCAGCAATATTCACAAGTAAGTAGGTTTATTTCTTTTAAAAGATGCATTATTTTATGTGTCTACTCTTCAATTAATGAATATTTATTTTATTCCTGGGCCATATCCAGAAAAGGATCTCCCATGGATAATATATGGGCTTTTATTGATGGCACTGTGCGACCTATATGTAGACCATCAGTAGACCAGTATTTATATTATTCAGGTTACAAAAAAGTTCACTGCGTAAAGTATCAGTCTCTTCTTTGCCCTGATGGAATAATTATTAATTTAAAAGGAGCATATCCTGGACATCGCCAGGACTCTGGCATTTTTCGCGACTCAAGGCTTTATGAAGAGTTAGAACAATTTACTGTGTTTGGTGAAAGAAGGTTCTTTATTTATGGAGACCAAGGTTACGGAATAAGAGAGCTTTTAATCACCCCATTCAGTCAATACCAAATAGCTGGACATCCAGAACGCCAGTATTTTAATAATATTATGAGTAGTTTAAGAGTGACAGTGGAATGGGGGTTAGTAAAGTTTTGGCAGAATTTGCTTTTGTGGACTTTAAAAAAATCAAAAAGTTGTTGCTTCAAGAGGTAGGAACCATGTACCATGTTGCCGTATTACTAACAAATTGCCATACTTGTCTTTATGGAAGCCAACAATCTGCCTATTTTAACATTAATCCCCCACCTCTAGAAATTTACTTAGGTAATTAATAAATCAATTATAATGGATGCCATTTTTGGTAGTTTTTTGTGAAAAGTCAAATGTTAAATTAAATAACTGTCCTGAGAAAAGTTTAAGTTAATATTATATGAATGATAAATAAATGTATTTCATTATAACCTGTCATTTTATTTAGATAAGTACAAGTCCTCTCCAAGCAGACAAATTATCTCGCTTACTTCTTTGAAACAAACCAAAATAAGTTATCAAGTGTGTATTACAAAAACTTTTCTATCCAGAACAATAACAGATTTTAAAACATAACATCTTAAATATTACAAAACAAAAATATATCAAACAAAACAAAAATAAACAAATAATCCTGACTAGTATCTTAATACTATTGGAGAAACTTATCAGAAAAAAATATAAAAACAAAAATTAACAAATAATTCTAACTAGTACTTAATACTATTGTAGGAACCTGTAATCACAAAAAAATATGAACAAATAATTCTGACTAGTCATACTTAATTCTATTGTAGTAAATTAAATGGCTCAGTCTTTTTTAAAATTAACTTTAGCAGTTCTTGTTGGTTACGGAATAAATCTAATTGTATTTTAAACCTTCCTTCTTCTATTTGTAGTTTTCTATTATCCATTTCTACCCGCTTATTTTCCATTTCCACCCTTCTATTTTCAATTTCCATCCTATTAGTCCTTTCTTGCTTATTTAGCTCAAATTTGTTTTCTTCCAGTAACTGCTTTCTATTTTCCAATTCTACTTCTTTACATCTTATATCATATCGTTGCTCATTCTTCTTCTCTAAATATTGTAATGTGTTTTGTTTCAAAGCTGCTCTTTTTCTCACTGGATCTAGAAAAATAAATATGTAAATAAATTATATTAAATATAACTGCAAATTTACAATTATTACATCATTTATATTTTGTATCTATCTCATGACTCACTTAAAATATTCTCTTGTGCCAAATGTCTTTTTCTTTTTTGTGCTTTTAGCGTCTTTCACATCTTTCATAGCGTCTATTGACTGTGTGGTGCAAGATGAAATGTTTTCCATTGTTTCAGCAACTTGAGTTTCAATTTCCACAATATTTTCAATTTCTATTGCATCATAAGGAAAATATTGGGAATTTCCCTCTAAATTTTCTTCCCTAAACCTCAAGGGATCATCTTGTAGTGAAGATTCTTTAAAAAAATATTTATTTTAGGGTGGAATTATCCAACTTCTTAATTGCTAATTCGTAATTCTTACAGTTGGTTTATGGAAACTATTTAACAAAGAATTAGCTAATCAGACATTTAGAATGTAAAAGATTTCTATAGAATCACATTGTCAAAAATAATGCCAAATGTTAATTACATTTATTAGGTAATTAAAAGCTTACATAAAACAGTTGTTAGTGTTTAATCCCATGGAAATAACATTTGCTAACCAATGATAGTGGTGTATTTGAGTATTTTCATGGTGATTAAGCACTAAGAATTACAAATTAAGGACTAAGGGCCTGTACTTTGTGGCTCGGTTATCATATTTGATCGGATCGTAAACAGTTGTTAAGAATGTGATACTTGTCATTTTGACTGAAATGTCAGTGATACATTCTTAACGTGTGGTTAATTCGACACCCGATCAAATATGTAACGAGCCAAAAGTACCGGTATAAGAAGTTGGGTAACCCAGGCCTTAGTTGTTACAGTAGCTAAAAGATGGGAAAAATCCTACCTCTTGAGTTTTTATTTTCTATTAGAGAAATGCATGCCTGTTCTCTATTAATAAATCCTTGATGGTAGGAACTTTGCTTGATGGCTTTGCCTGAACTATTGCTAACTTTATTTTTATTGAATTCATTCAATAGTTCTGCAATTTGTTGCAGAAGGTCATCCAGCTCTGAGACCAAGACCTCTATTCCCGATCTGAAAAAAAAGTTGGCCTTTGCGAAGTATACCTATGTACCTCTAGATGTGTTGAGTTTGGCCCAAACCAAAAAACACATAATCCTTGATACTTTCTAATCGACCTATTATGACTCGTTTGCTTACCTTCCCTCAAGAGTTTTAACTTTTTCCAAATTTTTTTTTACTAATGTCTGGATTCTCTCGCGTAATGTTCTAACACTTATGCATTTTCCGGTAATTTGGATCATATTTATCTGTATTATTGCCCATCTTCCAGGGTCTTCATAAGGATTTTGCCCCAATACTTCCCGGGCCAAGTGGAGATCATAGTCATCCGTAAACCGAAATCGACTTTTTGTTGGTGTCTTTTTGTTACAACTCATTATAAATAACTAACAGAGGCAGTTTATTTATAGGTTATAAACTATAAAATATAAAACGTTAATGTAAACAAAAAATGAAAACATCAAAACCTCCTTCGGGATGCGTCGGTATGATTCGATATTCATTCGGCTAACGTTACGTGCGCTCCTTAAATTCCGTTGGATAACGGACGCCCGTAAACCCAAATCCATTAAACACGTAAATAAATTGATAATGCGCATGCGTGACCACCATTTTCTGGCTTTACGTACGTACGTACGACGGCACTTCAAGTCTCTATGGTCTAAAGAACCGACGCGAGACAAAGCGGCGTATAATTGGCCGTGTGAAAAAAGTGGTGTCGGCAAGTACAAACCCATTCGCCCAAACGTTTGACCCTGACTTTTATTAACTGTCATCGCGAAAGCAACCAACTGGAAATTAAACCCTCCTGATGACACGGGAAAAAGGTCGGAACCGCTTCAATAGAATTTGGGCAGCCAAAGTGTCTCGCTTTTAACTGATCCTTAGAAGTCTCTAGTTCAATAAGATGTTGTGCAAGCCACGAACAACAAATCGACATCCGTTCAAAAATTGATCAACATCAAAAGCCTCAAAACTACACCGCCCAAATCGGCGGCGGTAAATTAGAGCTGGTAATGGGTTGAGAATATCCTGAGGAACATAGATCTCTTCTTTGACTGAGCCAGTGTATCCACGTTAAAATAAGAACGCTTTTCCCGGTAATACCAAAATTTCGGGTTTATTCCGTCAGTGAAATTAGTGGACATAAAATAGCGCGGCTACCGAGATCGTTCAAATTTTCCATGGTCCGAACAAATTCCATTGATGTTTTCAGTATTAAACATTTTTCCCAGCTTTATTAAATCCGATGACGCATTGGGACTTTAACCTTAACCGTTAATTGCCTTCCCAACCGCTAGTAACCAATTGGCAAATTTGCCTTTTGTGGGGCCCGCGGAACTTAAAGCAAATTTTGGCTCAAAAAAAACGGTGCGGAGAGAATTCAGATTCCGTTTTAACTATGTTTAAATTGTCGTTCGGAAGCACGCCAGATGGGTAAGGTTTGCCTAAAGTCGCCGTGGTGATAAACAGATCGCGACGAAGTTCTTTCACCACACCTTCTTCATCGGTCATAGGTTGGGATGAGCCCACAATTGGTCAGCAGTGGTGTTGGTGGCCGAGATCCTGGGGGGGCTGGAACTGAAGTGATAGGCATGGCGCTGTTCCAAACCTTCCCCGGCTGTTAACCTCTTAATTGGATTGTCTGTGATAGTTGTCACACCACCACAAAACCCCATTTTCCCAACTATTTTTCTGTTCCATTTAACAACATTTGTTTTCCGTCAATCGAAAAAGGCCGAACAACCGCAACAACTTTACTTATTTCGACTTAAAAGACAAAATATGTCAAAAAGATATATTTAATCAGGTTGAAGATGGACTTATGAATCAAGAATTAAAGATACATATATTTATACTCAGTTTAAAGGACAAATTCTGGAAATGGGTCAGGAGAAAGAGCACAGAAGGTCAAACACTATACGGAGGAGAAAAGAGGGGGTAGATTCAAGGACAGAAATAAAAAAAGGGGATTCTACATATCTACTCACTAAGGGTTGTTTTTTATGTGACAAACATCCCATCCTAAAATAGGCTTTGTAAACTAAACTACTTTCAAAAAATTCTGTCGTCCTAAAAAGGACGGATATTTATTTCGTGGTTTCGGGGAGGGGGGGGGTCATGCACTTGTGTATCTCCATTTATAATAAAACCTAGGCTTTTTGACAAACCAGACACACCCTTTAAAGTGTGATCCAGCACAACTTCTCCGCACAACAGTCGCAGGTGATATCATCCCGTAATATGTGTGTCTATAATTTCCCTATCCAAATTATTACCTACGTAACAGGCGAGGCACCAAAACATATCCCTTGCCTTTACGTAGGTATGTGTCCTACAAAATCTTCTCCCTAAATTTTCTGCAGCCAGTCTAATTTTTTTTTGATGGTAGTTAATAGAATTTTCTTCACCACTGGAGTACCCGGCATCGGAATTTGTTGACATGTTGCCGTCTAAAAGAAATATAAAATAAAATTTTATAGGGATCACCCTAAATACCCTAAATCCTCCCAAGAAATCATATGTACATAGCTTGAAGGATACATTGTGGTTGTGTGGAAGGGGTAACAAGAGGTTAAGCAATAAAAAGTGGGGTTAATTCAAGGTCAGAAAATTTGATAAGTTATGGAGTGTGCGCATTTAATTAAAAAATTAAGATTACTTTTTATAGGCTCTAAGACCACCACCTTGCAATATTTCTTTTTCTTGAGACATTTTCCAATAATTTTACACACAATTTTTATGTTGCAAAAATAAATAGCCTAACTCTTTAAATAATTAATCTAATTTGTATGCTTATTTTACAACAAAATCTTAAAAGGCAGAAATATTCAGCTTAACTATTTTATATATCAGCCGACTCCAAAAAAGACTTTAAAATAATTTTGAACTTTTGCAAAATTAAGAAAATAATAAGGTTTTGATGTCAAATCTAAAGCTTTTTCGTTTATTTGATAAAAAAATATTATAAATCAAAAATATTTACCCTAACTAGCTTGATAATTTACCCATTCTAATTTGTAAGTTATCTTAAAAAATATTTTTGTACTTAGAAAAAAATTTATATAAATATAAACTTTTATATTTAATTTAAGGTTTTTTCGTTCTTTTTACGAAAAAATGTTAAGGGACAAAAGTAATAAGCATACCTATTTTAATATTTTACCATTTTAATTTGTATGTTATCCTAACAATAAATATTTTTGTACCTAAAAAAATTAATAAAAATATATATATTTTTTTACATGTAATTTAAAGGTTTCTCGTTTATTTTACGAAAAATTGTTATAAGCCAAAAATATTCAGCATAGCTATTTAAATAACTCACCAATTCTATTTTGTAAGTTAAAAAAAAAAGAAAAAAGTTGAACTTATAAAATGAAAATTTTAAATTTGTAAAATTTTATACTTTTCCTTCATTTATTGCAAAAACATTTGCCTTAAAAACACTTTGATCTGTTTTCTGTCATAAAGTTCCGTTGAATATTACTGATTTATACATTAAAAATTTCATTGCATTAAAACTTATGGGTAAAAAAATTGTTTTTTTTTTTGCAATTTTTTGAAAACAGATTTTTTGACACACTTGGCAACACCGCACAAAAAATTTATTCTTAAGAAAAGTGTTCGATTAACCTCTATTACCCATTTCAGGGCCATGAGTACCAATTTTTTGCTTTAATTTCATTATAGCTAGTGCGCATACTTTGGTCTTTAAAAAAAAAACGCTCCGCTTTTTTTTTGTGGTTAGTTGTGGAAAAAAGTTCAAGCTTACCTACCTTTATAATTTATCGACCCAAGTTTGGGTGTTTACTTAAATAATTTAAAATTTTCCTTCCATTTTCTCGGAAAAAATTTAATTACAAATTATCTGTTTGGGTTTGGTTAACGTTTTTAGTTATTTTAGTTTTTTCCGTATATCAACTCACACGTGAGATTTTTTAAATTAAAGTTGCAAGGACATTTTCTTGGACTTATAAAAATTTATCAAAATTTTTATTTTACAGAACAACTTTTTAAATACAAATTAAGTTTTTTAGTTTGGTTAACATTTTTAGTTATTTTAGTTTTTTTCATATATATAAAGTTGTAAAGACATTTTCTTGAACTTATAAAAATTTTGATAAATTTTCAAACTCTTTATTTTACAGAAAAACTTTTTAAATACAAATTAAGTTTTTTAGTTTGGTTAACATTTTTAGTTATTTTATTTTTTTCCGTATATCAACGCCCAAGCGAGATTTTTCAAATAAAAATTGCCCCGACATTTTCTTGTACTTATAAAAAATTTTGTAATTTTTTTTAAATTTTTATCTTACAGAAAAATGTTTTTATTAAACCTTATTTGTTTTAATTCGGCTAACATTTTTGGTCATGTTTCTTTTTTTCGTATTTCCACTCCCGCGCGAGATTTTTACCCTTTTTTATTCGATAACTTATGAAAAAAGTATTAAAAACATAATATTTTTTGAAGTCGTTTCCACACCAGGTTAAACAATGTTGAACTTAACAATATATAAATATTATATACCGTTTTCACACAACAGTTGTTAGGACCTAGACTTCTCGGCGCTTTTTTTTACGTGCTCTCCCCCGAAGGCCTAATGCACAAGTTTTAAAGAAACGTCATTTAGGATGACATCTACGTGTGAGGAATATATAATTTATTAAAATGGGTCAACTGTAACCTACTTTTTGCAGCTTCTTTCTTCGACGACATAAGTCGCTGCTGTACTTCAGCCAACTCGGCTTCGCATGCTCTAACCTTTTTCGATTTTTCTTCGACATCTTTAATTATATCCTCGCGCACTTTTAGTGTTGTCCGCAATACTGCCCGATGCTGGCTTGACTCTATTTCGTTGATCCATTCTGGATCGCTGCTGGAGGAAGAAGACGCGGCCATGTCTTCAGCCTTACGCTTCCGTGTTCCACTAGCCGTAGACTGGTTGATGGAACTATAAAATTTACTAGGCACCTGTGTTTTGGCGCTGACGGGCGTCGTCAATTTTTTTTTTTAATTTTGGTACTGCCTTCTTAGCCGGTCTGATAACAATATTCTTTACAATATTAATTTCTGGCGGTGACGGTGGTGGTGGTGGTAATTGCTGTGCCTCGAAAGTGTCAGCTTCTTGACGTATTTTTACTTTATCCACAAATGTAGATAAAGCCATATCGACTTCCTCTTCTTCATTTCTAGCTTCAACACTGGGGTTGGGCAACGACAGGTCCTGACCCATTTTATCGAACTCATCCAATAAAAACTCTTGAGTAGCACTACCAAGTCCAAAAGAAGTATTCTCACTTGTCATTTTGATTTTTTATTTTTACGAACCTTTACGAACGAAAATCACTTATACAATGAAGTCTTTACTACCAGACCTATCTTTATACACGCACAATCACCCCCAGCACTGTCCTTGCTGACGTTGTCGATAGAGGGATCCCTACCACTGCCTTTGCTGACCTTGTAAACATGCGACCAACTTAACCTCGTATTCTGCTTTCAAGGACAATGAAATTCTGTGATTCTAGTGTAGAATTGCCGGTAGTTAGTGGTTAAATATTAATAATAAATAACCACACATAAATATTAACAACGACTTTGATATGGACCTTACAGTTTTATACATCCTCTGATAGAAACGTTTCAAACACTTCGAGTAAAGATTTTAATTTTTCCTCATCTGTTAAAAAAGATTCTACCACAGCCTGTATGTTGCGTACATTTTCGCCTGAATCGTTCTGATAAAACTCGATGTCTGTATGACCCCAAGGTAAAGTTTTGCTAGACGAAGGAATTACAAAACGTTTATCGTCCTTAGCCGATAGCGCTATTTTGTTTATTAATTTTGTATAAACGTCATGTAATTCACTGCGAAAGGTCTTCATCTTTCTAAAAATCAAACCTCCGTGTTCAACGATTCTTTTATAATCTTCCATATGAAGTTCCTTTTCGATAACCGACTTTTTAATTCCTTTTGCTTTTTTTAATTCACTACTTACGGACTTAATATAGTATGTTTTGGCCCCGGTACCATAAAAACCAACTATCGGATCACCAGGAATTTCATTACCAATACCGTTCTGGATGGCTTGTTTTAATATTCTAAAATGGACAATATATCGCTTTTGTCATTTAAATTGGGAATTAATTTTGGTAATTTGGACGTCTCAACTGGTGGCACCATGTGTTCCACTAGGAATGGCAGATCTGAATATGCATCATGCAATTCATTTGGGTAATGCACATTCACTTCTAAAACATATCCATATGGACCTTCATCGTCAACACCCAAAATATTTAAATTTATTATTTCATTTTCCGCAAGCCATCTAAAACCGCCTAATGGTAAGTATTGAGACATACTGTGACCATAAAGATTTGTTGCATCTAGATATGTGATAAATGACGACGGTTCTGTTGGATTAAAGTTTGGCAAGTATGAGTTATTCGCAATATGCTTCCTTTCCGTGCACTGACTTATTCCACCGCGAATACCTTTCTTAAAAAAATGAATCATATCAATATCTGTTAAAAACTCTAACTCCACCTTGGTCATATGTAACATACAATCAAAAGATAAACTTGGAAGGGTATAGTACTGCGCAGAATCAAATTTGTAAACGTTTTAACAAGTGTCGCGAAATTGCTCAAATACATCACATAACAACAAAACGTCTGACTTTAAATACACATCCGAATAATCCCCTAAATTTTTACACTTAAAGAAATGCCATACCTTTTTTGCTCTCTCATAACTTTCATGGCTGACATGTTCTTCGCGTAAAGTATCATAAAATTGATCTTTCGTTGGGAGATTTGGGGTTGGCATTTTTTCCATACAATCAACGGAACTATATGGAAAAACACCCTTTTGGCGCATTAAATTGAACTGGTCGTCATTTTTAAACATTTTGCGTGTTTCCTTAAACTCGTCCATATTTAAACCGTTACCCAAGTTTTCCAACGATGCAGATAAAAATTTAAAACCATCTATAAATCTAAGTTTAAGATACTTTTTTTATGGATCCGGTCTTGTTATCAAAGTAGTTATGCATATAAAGACTCTTTGTGAATGACACATATTTTTCTTTACTTTGAGCTATAACGTTAATTTTGTCCCCATATCTACATAACTCTTTAATAAACATGTGGCTATCATTGCCACTTAAGTTATGAAATATAATGGGAACAAAATTGGGTATTTTGTAATTTAAGTTGCAGAGGGAATGTGCTGCACCAAATCGTTTTTTACCCGTTATGTGGCAGTGATCTTTTACTTTAACATCTGAATCCAAAAATTCATTTTTTTCCTCAGTTGTTAAAGGATTCATTGGCATAATATCTTTTAAATAGGTATTATACATATGTCTTAGGTCTGCTTCGAGACGATCCACAAATACTTTGGCAGCGTCATTACCTCGATATAGCTCAAATTTTGAAATTGTTCATCAAAAGAACATTTAATAAAATATGCAAAGGAGTATGGCTCATGTTTACAGCTATTAATCGTGTAAGAATTTTCGGGATTAGGTTCCTGAGTTAAAATAGGTTTTAATACGGACTCAAAATCCGCATACACAACAAACGGAACTCGCATTTGTTTTTCAATACCCTCAAACTTTAAAATATTTTCCGGTACACATCTTCCAAATTTGTCTACTTTTGTTTCATTTGATGGTGTTAATGCATATACATGTTTACAGTCATTTGTTTGATGCAGTATTAAATCTGACGCTGCTTTAAAATATACCAAACAACCATCGCAAAAATACAACCTACAGTCACTATTTCGTTGCATGTATTAAAGGATTTATCACTGTATATTTCCTGAGACGGTAGAAAATAACGTGCAACAACAACCATATTTATTTTAACTGCATTTCTTAACCTTAACACCTCACTTATAACACCCAAAACTCGGTCTTTAATATTCACAAAAAATGCAGTGAGTCCACTTGGTCACTGTCGCTAACTATATGGTACGTTGCGATTCTACTTTTAAACGCACTTTGCACTAATTGCACACCCTGTGATACTGGAACACGAGATTTGCTTCGATGTTGCAATGTTCTCTGGTGGGCCGTCATCTGATTTTGTGGAATACTTAAATTACAGATATCACAGTCCAGCATACGTGGTATAGGTGCGCCAAATCTGAATCGCTTACTAGGTCCAGCCACATCATCATCAAATCTTCTGGAACAAGATTCCGCTTTATGGCGCAATAAACCGTAAAAACGAGCAAACCTAGCATTGCACTTTTCACACTCGTATTGGGACATTTTACACAACTTGATTGTAACAAAAATAAATTTAAACCTTTTTAAAATTAACTTACATAACATAACATTAAGTTTGGTAACAAATGTGGTCGGTCACCTCACCGCACCGCCTTTATAACACTACGCTAAATGGGTGGGACAAAAAACATCAAAGTCAAAGAGTGAAAGAAGCTCGCAGGCGAATTCATGTTCAAGGTTGAAGAGTGGGAAGGGGACGCATGCTTAACAAAGTTCAAGGTCGAAGAGCAAAAGAGTGGAAGGGACAAGCATGCGCAGTAATTATCAAGGTCAAGTAGACGAAGAGTGGGAAGGGCACACATGCGCAGTAACGCTCAAAGTCACAAGAGAAAGAGTGGATGACGCGCATGCGCAGTCAGTCAAGGTCAAGTGGGGGGCTCGGCAAGGGTGTTATTCGACTACTACCAGCAAGTCAGCAGGAAATTGCTGATTTCAAAAAGGAGCTAAGTCATGTGAATCCCACCGGATTTAGTTGGCTACTGATGCCTGAGCCTGCCCCAGAAGCAAATTCAATACCAAGCATTGAAAATATTCTGTTTTCTGAAGGGTACATGAATGCTTCAGATAAAGAAGAGTTCTTCGTGAATTGTAGGGTAACGAAGTCACTTATACAAGATATACACAAAATGATGATTTTCAAGCAGACAACCAAAATTGGCTGATTGCAAGAAAATACCGACTAACAAGCAGCAAATTTGGTCCAGTCATTGCTGCATGTAAAAGAGGGAAATTTGCTTGAAGGGTATGACCTAAGTGATGTTCAGGCCATCCAGTGGGGTAAAGAAAATGAAAGGTGTGCCTTACAGAAGTTTACTGAGGTAACTGGATTAGACATTGAACCAGCAGGTTTTTATCTACATGAGAATGGTTTTTTGGGAGCAAGCCCTGATGGATATGTCAGCGAGAGATGCATCATTGAAGCAAAATGCTCCTTTAAATTTAGAAAAGAGCTTAGCCTTACAGAAGCATTAAAGAATTATATAGTCTCCTATCAAGATGGAGATTTAATAATCAATAAAAACCACACATACTATCACCAAATACAAGGACAGTTTCATATAACAGAAAGAGATATGTGTTATTTGATTATTTTGATTCCGAATGATCATTTGATCATCAGAGTTGCCAAAGATGAGGAATGGACACATAATTTAAATATTTTAAAAACTTTTTATTTTAAACATTTTCTTAAATTTGTTACTCGTTAGGTTTAAAAATTAAAAATTGGTTTTTAATAATGTTTTTTTTATTATTATTTTTCTTTTTATTTTATCCTAAGGTCCAGTATTTTTAATAATGGATAAATTATTCATTCTTCAAATGTTTATCATAGCAACAACTGTTGTAAAAATCGTAGTTATGAAGTTTATCCAGCGATTAAATTTATCCGATGATGAAAGTACTGGACCTAAACAAAATAGATCTTGTGGCAATTAATGTCTCTTGAGACAAGAAATTTTTTGCCTCCAGAAAAATGTATACTAGTTTATGTTGCACACACACTTCCAAATGTTTTGAAACCCCCTGTTTTTTTTTATTAGCTCCAATACAAAAATGCCTTGGTTCAAATTTTTATATCTTCGCCGATTAACATGATATCAAGACAAATCAAAAAAGAAAATATCAAGAAAACATGCGACTTCAACGTCAATTAAAAGCTTGGCACGAAATTTTATAAAGTAACTCTCATAGAGCATTACGAAGGGCGTTGGAAAAATTATAAGCACACTGTATCATGTACTGTTATCAGCAAGTAATAGCATTTATTCTGAAGATAGAATCTTGCATTTTCTTGATATTTTATTTTTTTTATTGTTTTTATACCATATTAACTGAAAAAGATAATTATAACGATTTAAAACAAGGCATTTTTCTATTATAGTTTATAGAAAAAATCCGTGGGGGAGGGGACGTCCAAGACTTGGAGGTATGTGTATTACACAATTCCAATTTTTAAATAAACTAATATACAATTTTTTTAGTGGGTACCTATAGTTCAATAATAAAACAAGTGATATTCCAATGTAGTATAACCTTATAATATAAGTTAAAGTGCAAACTAAAAAAATGTTTACTTTTAATATAAATCAACAGCAACATCAATAGCTACTATCTGCTATCCTAACATTTACTTATATTTTTACGTATTATGACAATACCTCCTATACAAGAAAAGGCCTCGGGGCTTTGCGCGTGACGTCGTCACATCTAGGCCTAAAATATTTAGCAGGAATAGGAATTATTATGTTCAAGTTTGTTATATTATGTGAATTTTCATAATGTTATTAAGGGTTTCCTGTTTAAACGGGGCTGCCAGAACGTGAACTGAACCCTTAGCCGCACCCCATTCGATTTTTTTTTCGGGAAAACAAAATTTCAAAGCAAAAATCCGATATTCCTATTAACGTAATGTCGCAGATTTTAGCGTCATTATCGGTATAGTGTCACGAATGGGGTTTACTGTCATAATTGGGGTTTACTGTCATAGTTAGAGTTTAATCATACTTCTTATCTAGGTGCTCTTTTAAAATAAGAAAGAGGGCTACGAGACTATTTACTAAAGGTTTGTAGTTTTCTTTTTCTAGTTTTACTCAGTTGATTATGATTAATTTTGGAGCAATAATTTTTAAGAAATGTGTTAGAAATGCTACTGAGAAAAATTTTTGTATTATCAAATTTTATATGCTCTTTGCATTTCTCAAAAGGAGTTAAAAGTTCATGTTTACATAGATACTTTAAGAGCAATTGAGAGAGAAACGACTTTTTATTGTAAATATCCAAAAAAGTGTCTTCAAATTCATCAATTAGTTTTTTAAATATAATGTAAGATCCCAACACCATATTTACTACTTTTTCACGAGGATATAAAAGACGACCCTTAAGGGGAGTTTTAACGTTAACGATTTTCCACCATGTCCATATAATGCTAATAAAGTCTGCTGTGTCTTGTGAAGAAGATAAATTATTAAAAGGGCCTTTTAGAGCCTCGATAACAAAAGGATTAAATATTTTAAGGGATAATTAGACATTTTGTCTTTCTATAGATGATGGATATAAAGCCTTTAAGCTAAGTGAATAGCCATGCTTTAGTAATTTGTCTCTTTCCAATTCATGCAGTTTTTTGACAGTAGAAAAGGCGGCACATTTTTTTTACCTGTCTCAAAATTAGGATATGAAAGAGTTTGATCGGATTTCGAATTAAGCCAGTTATTAAAAATACATTTTAATAAATGAACCGTGTCAAAAAGGTAAAATAGTGGTCTTTCTGGGCCTATAGGATGTGGAAAAACTATGTTTAGTTCATTTAAGTCTGAAAACTTACTCATTGCTTTACTATTTATTGCATTATTGTCACTAATTGTACAAAATACTAGGTATCCAATTTCTTCTAAATTTTCTATTATAGTTTTAATAAACTGATATAACATTTCCGAGTTTACTGTGGACACAGGACATATATGAATAACTTCTTTAAGACTTGAGCAAGGACTAGTTATCATGAATGCTACTGCGGATGATGCTACACTATTATTATTTACTGCTATACCTACAGTATTACCTGCTTTATAATCCAAATAGGGTTCAATATGAATTTCATCAAATAGTAATATAACATTTTTCTCTTTATCTGTTAAATAATGGAAAATGTTGCGAGCATAGGTTAAAAAGAACTTTCTTTCATCAATATGGGGATCTATTAAAAATGTATTACAAATATTTTTTACTGTGTCGGGATGAGGTAAGATAATCGGAGCATGTCTACGTAAATATTTATAAGCATGGGGATTAATAGTAAACAAAATTGAACATAAAACCATGGTACTAGGTGAATATCAATATCTTTCCTTTGGTTATATATCTTTCCTTTGGTAAACATAACAACCTGATCCACAGCTGATCTTCTTTCCTTTGTCTCACACAACTGGAACAAGTCCCTTGAGTTCCTTGGTGAATCCCAAATCGTTGCTCTTGACATATCCAAAGCTTTCGATCAGGTCTGGCATGATGGGCTTCTTAACAAACTTCCTTCTTACGGTCTTTCACCTAAGCTTTGCTCTTGGCTTTCCAGTTTCCTTTCTAATCGACGTATATCAGTTAGTGTAGATGGTCATTCCTCCAGCTTCTACCAAATTAATGCTGGGGTACCCCAGGGCTCAGTGCTGGCACCCACGCTGTTTCTTCTACACATTAACGATCTTCTCTCTTCCACAATCAATCCCATTCATAGTTTTGCTGACGATAGTACCCTCCACTCCAGTATTCAATTTCTTGAGCCACCGTGTAATCCTGATTTCGAAAACAAGCGCAGGTCAGTGCAGATATCTCTTTCCCAGGACCTCAAACTTATCTTGGATTGGGGCGCCAGGAATCTTGTTCAGTTTAATGCCTCGAAAACACAGTCATGTTCGCTATCGCGAAAAAAGTCTGCAAATGCTCATTCCTTACATATGAGCGGCCAAGTTCTGCAGAACAAGGAGTCGTTTAATCTTGTCGGCGTTACTTTTGAGAATAACCTCAACTGGCACAAACACATATTATCCATAGCTTCGGCAGCTTCAAAAAAGGTTGGATTTCTCTTCCGAGCCAGAAAATATTTCTCTTCTTCCAATCTGTACACTCTCTATGTATCCCAAATCAGACCCTCTTTAGAATATTGTTCTCATGTCTGGGGAATGGCGTCCCCTACAACACTTAGCATACTGGACTCCATTCAAAGAAGAGCCGTTCGTCTTATTAATGATCCAACGCTCACAGCAAGGCTTCTCTTCTTGCCCACCGTCGAGCTGTAGGGGATCTGTCGCTCTTCTATAGGTATTTTCACGGCTTCTGCTCAGAGGAGTTATCCAGTATAATTCCTTCTCTGGCAGCTCCCAACAGAGCAACACGTAGTGCAACTTGTATGCATCCTTTTACAGTTCAGTTAGAGAGGCCCCGAACTTCCCGCTTTCTTCGTTCCTTCATCCCTAGAGTGTCAAGACTATGGAACCAGCTGCCCGCAGAAGTTTTTCCTTCTCCTCCCAATCTCCAAAAATTTAAGTCCCGTGTGAACAAACTCCCTCTCACCACACTGAAGACACCCACGGTACGTTAGTACTTAGGCATCAGCCTTCGTGGACTGTCCCAAGATAAAAAAAAAAAAAAAAAAAAAACCTTAACTGTTCTGACACAAATTTTAGATTTTGAGTTTGTTCATCAGACCCTTTTAAATTTGAAAGAATATTTATAACAAAATTTAGGATCTTTTTGTTGTCAGATTGGTGCTTGGTTTGGTATGAATTAGACTCATGATCTGGTATCGAACTGGGTATGCTACTCGAAGGCTCGGTAGAGTTCTCGGTACTAGGACCTAAGGGAACTGACATCATTGTATTATCAATTGCATCAATAACGTTTCCTAAATCATCCAAATTGTCAATTTTAAAAGGAGACTTTAAATTTGTTATTGAAACACACACAGACTGGCCATATGAATATGTCTCTAAGTTTAAGTTCATATGAATTACAATTGCCCAAGTTATTATAGGACCAGGAGAAACCTCAAATTTAAATAATGTTACATTATCTGAATTTACTACTGAAAACCACCCATCCTTAACACTATAATGTTTAAACAGCCCTAAAAATCCATCGAAATAATTAAAACATGTAGCATCTTTATGAGCGTAAAATTCTTTTTACTTTGTTCTAATGCTTGAAAAAGATGTAACTCATCAAGCTCTTTATACTTTTCATCCTTACTTTTCCGAGTTGTTGTGTTTTTGAAAAATAGGAAGGGCAATTTGGGAAAATAGTAGGAACAGAATTATCTCTCAATCGAGGCTTCTTTAAATTTACTGTGATAATATTACCTGTTTTTGGATCCTGCTCTGAAATAATCCAAATAATACTACCTGTAGTAAAATGTAATTCACACACTTTAGTGTTTTTATTTGGGACTAAATCGTCTCGCGGAATTGATCGCAACCATTTTTTTCAGCTCGCTGTCGTTTGGAAAACCGAATACATGAACTTTTGGCCCATTAGTGTAATTACCACGGCAACCCGGAGCACAGCACTTATACGGCATATTCACAAAAAATACTCGAACTTTGAAACCCGCAAATAGGTAAACAGAAAACTGATTTAATCTTAAAAATAAACGAGATAAGACAAGAGCAAAAGTTAAACTAAAGTTACTACCCAGCGTTGTGCTTTCGACATAAATCAAATGTACTAAAATTGCTCCCAAAAATGTGCTAGATCGTACTAGATTACATTTTTTTTCAATTTTTAGGATTGGCTTTGAGTGTTGTTGGGTTTCATTGATTAAACCAGATTTTTATGAAAATGTAATAGATTATTTGGATTTTAGCTATTGTAGTAATAGCGTAATAGTCAGTGTAATAGATCTAGTACAACTGTAATAGCAAGTACAATGCTGTACGCGACCATGTTGTGAGGAATTTGAAGGGCAGCGGAACAGTACAGTATTGAATGCATCGTCGCGATGGGATTGTCAATACCACGCTCAGCGACAATTTCATGCATTTTATATGGAAAAATGATCCGGCCTAGATGTAATGACGTCACGCGTAATTTATTTGGAGCCCCGAGGCCTTTTCTTGTATAGGAGGTATTGATTAAGACACACGTTCAGGATATAATTGCTCAACTTCCTTCAATAAAGGATACTGCAAATGTGTTAAAGCTCCTATTACTTGGCAGACAGCATCAGCATATGCTAGTAAGGAGAAGGGTATAAAATCTAAGATTTTAAAAGTTTTCATCCTTCTAATGGCTCGTTCAACATGAATTCTGGCTTTTGCAATGCACTCAGTTTGTCTGACTTGTTCAGGTGTAAACTGTGCAGTTGTAAAGGCGGCCTTCCACCAAAGCAACATTTCGGCAACGTGTCGAACGCAACAGCGCTGATACAACAAAATGCATTTACACCGAAGCAACGTGTGGCACGCTACACGTTGATATTCGACGGATGGCAACGTGTATCGGTTGAATGGGCGACATTCTACGCGTTGGTCATCGTTTCCTCGGACCCGCCAGTCTCGGGAAACATTTTCGGTTGAAAGCAATGATGGAGTGGAGCCAGGAAAAAGTTTGTGATTTTATCGAACAATATAGGGCGCTGGAAGTGTTGTGGAACATACGCTTGCCCGAATATAAAAACAATAAGGCTAAACTGGATGCCCACCAAAAACTGGCCCAAAAATTTAACTGTGATAGTGGCATTCATTAAAAAAAGATTAAAAACTTGCGAACTTTTTTCGCCGTGAACATAAAATTATGACAGAAAAAAATCGGGATCTTCAGGAAGTAAAAAAAACAAGTGGTTTGCTTATGATTTATTATTGTTTCTGAGGGATGTGAAAACACCAAGAACGGGATTTTCATCAGAAGTTGATGCTGTTGAAGTATCAGGTGATGAGGTGAGTACATATTTTGCCTTATTATGATGGAAAATTAACTAATTAATTAATTAAAATTATTTAGATTATTTCTTCTATTTAAAAAATTGCATCAAAATATCGGGTTCGGCCTTTACGACATCGGCTTTTAGAAAAAAATATTTATTTCTCTATTCTCTACATTTCACTTAAATATACAAGTCTTGCCAAGGAACTGTACCAAAGGCTGAAACAAAATACTCCTTAAATTCTTCCCTGACTCCTTTGGCGTCAGTTGGGGGTTTCCGTGGTATGTTCCGTAGATCCACCATGCCTGTGTCTCCATAAGTTGTTGCCCTCCATGTACCTGGGATAACTGATCCGTCTTGTGTATCCAAATCAAAGCAACCTTGTGGCGAATAGAGTGGTCTAGAAGTTGAGCTCTTGCGTAGAAAATTGTGAAGATATACACTCGTGGTTGAAACAATTATAGTATGTTTTTCATTGACTATCATAGGTTTCCTAAATATTCTAAAAACAGACGCCAGCAATCCAAATGTGTTTTCCACGACCCTACGAGCACGACTAAGCCTATAGTTAAAGACCCGCTCAGGTGATTTTTTGTCGTGTATGCCTTTAAATGGTTTCATAATATTAACTTGCAGTGGGAAAGCGTCATCTGCAACAAGCACATAAGGCGTTGGGATTTTCCTATGCGGCAAAGGCTCTGCGTGAGGCAAGTTAAGTTGATTCCGTGACATTCTTTGAAAAAAAGTTGTTTCACGAAATACGCCTCCATCTGAAATTCTTCCTTGACATCCAATATGAACATAACTAAAACAATACCACAGCCACTGCCACAGCCATTAAAACAATGCTAAATGTTCCTTTGTAGTTAAAGTGAGTACTGCCGCTATTTTGAGGACACTGCATCACAATATGTTTTCCATCGCAAGCGCCAATACAGTGTGGAAAGTTCCATAATGCTTCAAATTCCTTTTAGGCGTTTATCCACTCGTCCTCAGTCTGAGGCATCTGAAACAAAAACATTAATGTGTAAATATTAGTATCACTAGCTAATTATCTTGAAAAAAAGTGTAATTATATTAAATTCTCTACAGTACGTTAATGACAACAAATTTTGTGTCTGTAATATTTTTTAGTTACGGGAAGAAACTTCTTTTTTAAATACGGACCAGAATTTTTTATATATTTTTAAATACACTTTTCCTGTTTTATTATTTATTGTTTTTGTAAACAAAAATATATACAATACATATTTTTTTAGGAAGAATCTCAAGAGACTAACGACCAAGAAAACACTTTCAATTTGTGCTCAGAAGAAGTTGCTGGAGGTTCTGTGGAAAATGCTGAAGGTGTTGATACCAGAAAGCAAATTGGCGTCGGTAGTAAGCAACACAAAAGAAAAATAAAGAATATAGAAGAAAAGCGAGCAGAAGAGGCGCGTAAAGCGCGACGATTTTACATCATATGGGGAGCATATCAGTAACGAAATTAGAAAGCTTCCTTCACGATCACAGGCAGTAGTGAAACATTTATTCAGTAATATTTTATTTGAAGCAGCCATGGGAAAATATGAGAATCCATCTGCTTCTTGTTCATGTCATCATACTCGCTACAATCTTAATTCTTCTACTGCCTGGTCTTCACCACAGTATACTAATGCTTCTTCAACTCCCCAGCATTTTGCCGCCTTTAGCCCTTCGGACTCCTCTTCGTCCAACCAATACAGTGCTCCTCCTACCCCACAAATCTACAATGCTCGTCACATTTCACCATTCACTGTTCCATTCACTGCTCCTCCTACTCCAGAAAATTATACTGTTTCTCCTTCTTCTCAACTTCTTGAGTCAGTGGAAAAAAGTAGCACCATATCTTCGGAGGTCTCTGGCCCATTACTGCTTCAAGTAATCTCCGAACCGGTGGAAGAACAGGCAGACCCTATGCAAGTTTTGGAAGAGTGTTTAAGGGAAGAAAATTAAATTATGCCTCTTCTGTGTTTATATTTTTTTATTTTGTTAATATTTAGTTCTTTTTGGTGCATTAAACTTCAGTTACTTATTATATTTTTGTATTTTTAACTTTCGTTACTGATTAAGCAAAAACATTTATTTTGTTGTTTACACGCGTATTTTTGGTGTTGGCGACTTAATTAATATTAAATATATTTTTAAAAAACAGCAGAACCCGACTGCATTTGTCTATTATTATTTTTATTAAAAACTACTTAATAGTTAGTTAAAGTTAGTTTAATAACTTACCTTTATTTCGGCTTTTAAGACTTCTATAATTGCTTGACACACTTTAGGAACTATTTTTGAAATAGTGCATGGAGCAATTTTGAACAGATATTTGAAAGGTTCGTAACTATCCCCACTGGCAAGGAAGCGTAACGTCAGCAAAAGTCTAACTTTAGCTGGTATAGCATCTCGATAGTTTGTATCACATATTGAAATTATAGGAGAAACTTTTTGCAACAGGTTATTGAAGTCATCGTAACTCATCCGCGAAAAATTTTTGAACAGAGCTTCGTCGTCGGCTAACAGTTTGTTAAAAAAAGCGTTCTGTTCCGTATAATTTCTGATATAAAGTTGTCTTGTCCACCATCGATGCCTTCTTTTTTTGCGCTTATTAAAAAGAACTAAAAACGCTGCAGCAGCTACCGTTTGCTGTGACATCGCGTTGCCGACTACTAAATATTTGTAGAATCGGTAAAAATGGTGTTGGTTGCGTTCGACGAGATAATTTCGTTGCTTTTGATGGAGTTGCTTGTAGAAAGCAACGTGTTTTCCGGTTGCCTTCTTCACTTCGTTGAAAAGCAACTTGTTGCCTTCTACATGTTGAAAGGTTGCTTCGGTGGAAGGCCGCCTTAAGAAAAGGTGGAATGTTAATGTCAACTCCAGGTGGTAATATATCTTTAATCAAAAATCCCTTGTCTGCCAAAACCAAATCTCCTGCTTCTAATTGATCAAGAATTCCACAATCTTTAACAACTTTTTTGTCAGAGGTTGATCCTGGATACAAAACTCACAAAAATATAACTACTCCATTGGGAGCTACTCCAACTAATCCTTTACATGTATTCCTATGTTTATAGGAACTATACGTAAGTTCTTGTCTTACCATACTAGACCGAGGCACACAGGTATACACTTCAGTACAGTCGAGAATAATTCTGCAATTTGTAAAACTGCTAAAGCAGTTTGGTAAACAAAGTATATTTTTATTTCGAGAAGGAATTTTGTCCATCAATTGTTTGTATATATCTTCATGTAAAACATGCACCCATGTCGTAACAATATTAGAAATCTGTAGCCTGTGAAGCATTAAATCGAACAGCCAAATCTTCATGGGGAAAGTTCTGCTTTAATTTCATAAGAGTCATTAATAACTGATCTATTTTTCTGATTTTCTCTACTTTCCACTGGCAATAATAATTTATTTCAATGTTTTTTACCAAGTTAAAAAGGGATGTGAACATTTTTTCTGAAGGTAAACCAGTATACAGAAGTATAAGCTTGTCATTTTTTCTAATATGTTCAAAAGAAAACTGTTGTAGGTTTTCAGTCACTTGTTTCAAATTTTGTTCCAAAAAATAGTTTTCGGCATCTATCACATGACATCGAGACGTTGAACTTCCATTTTCTTTTTTTCCCTCCTCTATAAAATGACAACTGCACAAGAAAGCCCCAGGGCCTGGTTCTACTGTTCTTCTGTAAAAAAACATTTAAAAACATATAAGCCAATAATAGAATGAATTATTACTAGAAAAAAAATAACCTAACTCTTCATTTTTAAATTTTACCCAGCTTGTTAGTTTTATCCAGCGATTTCTTGTTGTTGGATCTTTTGGAAAACGAAAAAACTCACACTTTTCTCGTACATTGTAATGATTACAGTTTGGTGCCCAGCACAATACCATTTTTTCTGTAATGAAAACAAATATCTCTTAGATAAAAATTACATTAAGAAAATAATCTAAACGTAAGGTTAGGTAGGTAAACAAACATTATTTTATGCAATTTATTCATTTAATGGCAAATAGTATTTTTTAACAAAATACGTATGTTTTATGTACAATTTATTTCAGATCAAAAGATACACAATCAATATAATAAAAATTCTCCTATGGTATTCAAATAGACAGCCTGCTTTGTTTAAATACAGTACCCTAACCTATCTCAATAGGTGACTTCAACACTAATGGAGCGTATACTGTGTATTTATTTTTTATGGTGAGCGGAGCTATGGTGCGATGCTATGGTCGGAGCCATGGTCGAAGCTCCGTTGTGTCCGCCCACTAACAGTTCACTAACAATATCAGGAATATCTTTCACGTTTATTTTTACTAAAGT
The DNA here is from genome assembly GCA_019359885.1 of Listronotus oregonensis. Taxonomy (NCBI): domain Eukaryota; kingdom Metazoa; phylum Arthropoda; class Insecta; order Coleoptera; family Curculionidae; genus Listronotus; species Listronotus oregonensis. The sequence goes on along the minus strand of JAHBCN010000861.1, from coordinate 90,020 downwards.
ATTTAAATAAACTTTTAAATTTAACACACCAACTAAATACTCGAATAAACAACTGGTAAAACCCGTATTAGGATACATGTATTTATATATACCTTTAAGAAAAAATTCTAGTGGTGCGATGTATTTGAAAAAAAATGATTGTATTAATTTTCTACATTTAAAAGAATTTAAAAAAATCAAAAAGAAATTAAAATAAAAAAAATCAGGTAGACCAACTTTGCGAAGAGACTACGCGGTAACCCTTAGAGATTGGCAAAAAATTAAAATACATTTATAAGCTTTTTTATAAGGAATCTAATATAAGAAAAAGATAAAAGTCGAAAAATAGTCAAAAAATGTACCCATTTAAAGGAGAGTTTGAAGGTGAAGGTGTGGGTTTCAAGCAACGAAACTAGTCAGGAGTGAAAATTAAACACTGTATAGTTTTAATAAATAAATTTATTTAATAAATAAGTTATTAAATATAAAAACATTATTATCTAAAAACTTCTTTAATATAACTAAACAAAAATTAAAACAATAAATGAAAGTTTACAATAAACATTAATGGTTAAATAAACTAAAACTACTTTACTATAACTAAACTAAAATTAACACAATAAAACTAATTTTGAGTCCAAGCACAATATACCAAGCATGTTAAAGAAGGACAACTCCTTACGTGTTAGAGCCGCCGCGCCGCTCTTTTTCAACAACCTCGGCTTTTATTTATTTTTTTTAACGCGTTCGCACATACCCACATCACTATCTTGCCTATTTTTCTGTTGGATCAATTTGTCCCGATCCTTTATTGCTGCTGCCAAAGTACCTCGTCTTCTTTGACACTGCACTTCGCAAAAATCGTTTTAGTTCTTAAAACTACGTAATTTAAGTCTCATTAAAAAATATATTTTTTCACAATTTGTTTAAATTTAGTTTAAATTTCATTTTTAATGTTTCATCTTGAGAACGGTGGCCGACTTGCCACCAAAACGTAGATTAATATTTTTTATTTTTGGGTTTTTCGTGTCAAAGTCACCTTCAAAGCCAAGTTAAGGTCAAGGGGCGGGGCTTGAGAAAGGGATGGGGGCGCGAAAGGAGGGAGGGCCTGCAGCGTGTATATTTCATCCCTACTAATAAGGTTTGGGTTTAACAGATTTCCGTTCCGCAGCCAACCCATCTTTATACTATAACCCGAGGCCAAACCTTATTGTTCGAGTGGTGGTGGTGGTGACTTTCGACGACCGGTTGTTCGAGGGTGGTGACTTTCGATGTACCTGCCAAGGTTAAATTCCTTTTTAACTTCGAGAATGTCGATGTACTTGACTGTGGGTGGTCGGACCCTTTTCTATCTGGCTTTGGTTTATGATTAGGGTAATAAAACCATCTTTTATTTACGCGCGCACAAACACTTAAACAATTACAAAACTATTTAAAACCAGTTTGTGTAAACTTAAAGTTTTACAAATATAATTTAAAAAAATAACAAGTTTAAATATTGTAAATAAATAAATAAATACGTAAATAAATTAATAACTAAATAAATCAATACAACTAAAATAAAGGTGTAATTTTTTTGATGTTATTACTGTTGTTGTCATAGAAACGTTTCAAACACCCCCAGTAAAGCTTGTAAGTTTTGCTTGTCCATAAGAAACGATTCTAGCACAACTTCTAGGTTGTTAACATTTTCGTTGGGATTAGTTTGATAAATTTGTATGTCTGTATGACCCCATGGTAGAGTTTTTGTAGATGCTGGAATTACATAACGCTTATCATCTTTATTGCTTAAAGCTACTTAATTTATTAGGTTTGTATAAATATCATGTAATTTGCTGCGAAAGGTTTTTATCTTTTGAGAAGTTAAATCACCATGTTTAACGATGTTTAAGTAATCTTCCATGTGAAGTTTCCTTTCGATTACTGACTTTTTAATATCTTTAGCTTTTTGGCTAATTATTTAAAGACTTAACGTAATAAGCTTTGGCCCCAGTGCCATAAAAACCAATAATCTGATCTTCCGGAAATTGTCTTTCATCTTACCAGGCACAGATATACTTTTAATTATATAAAATGAAAATATACCATAATTTTATTATAAGAAAATTTTCCAAGCCCGTGGAGCCACCGGCTTGGAATATTTACAATTTTGTGTTGTATATGATTTTCTACATTTTGGGGGATGAATATATCCCCTTGGAGGTGTGGTTTGGTTAAAGGTAAATTCAAAAAATCTAGGTACACCTACTGTGATAAATGTAAAACCTTGGGATTTTTAGGGAAGTTGTTACTAGGCAAAAATACACCCTGCTTCTACTAAGTATCATTAAATTCTTTATTGAATAATTAAAAAATGTCGATTCTACAAATATGGTTTATTGCTATAATATCTTTACTAAGCAATTTCTAATACTTAACAATTGCCTAATGCAATAATATGCTAACTTAACTTAATTAACCTTAATTAATGTATACACAGAGTATTCTAAAAATAACTAATAAATTTATAAACTTTAATATTATCTACCCCAATACTACACTACTTTACATACTTGGAACCAAAAAATACTTTTTTTAAAAAAAGCATGTTGGTTTCTTCAATTTTTTCTATTGATAAGGATGGTTTCACCCTCAGATAAGGGTGGTTTCACCCTTATCTGAGGGTGGAGAGGACATTTTCTGAAAAACCGGTTTATTCTCATTTTTAAAGTTGCATAGGATTTTATATATTTTAGGCAATGATTGCATCCCCACATAGTTCATGGGGGTTCGTTTACAACCTTCTTAGGAATGAAGATGTATTATTTCATTTTTCCAAGGTCCATTCGAAACAAATATCGCAGTAAGAATAACTTTTTTTAATCCCTGCTATTTTCGCAATTCTCCAGATTTGGCGACTTTCCGTAGATCTTTTTTAGTATTTCAATAATTTTGTTCACATCCACACGACCGCCTTTCGACCAGAGGCTTTAGAGGCAACGGCGGAGCATAGGCCCTTAATTATTTTCCGAATAAAAAGAGATTTTTTTTGTCCTTAACTCTTTTAAAAAAAATTGCCAACAAATAAAATTATTTCAACAAAGAATGTAGTAATTAGTTAAAGTCAGATACAATTTATTAGAAACTAAATTATCGCGTTAACTAATGGAGTTGTTTTTGACGAAAGTTCGTTAATGATTTCACTGAAATTTAGCTCCCGGAGTAAATCACTTTCAATACAAAGTAGGGTTAGCTTTGATAGCCGGTTTTGTCTCATCTTATCAGCAGTGAAATGATGAGAGTTCCTTCTCCTCCTATCTTTTGATGATAGAGCACCCGCTTTATCTTCTCATAACACGGTTTAAAATAATTTTTAAGATTAATCCCTACTCCTGACTAGTTAAGAATATAAATTAGAAATTCTTTAGGTTTATTTTGAAATGTCTGCATTAAATAGTGCAGATGTAAACCAGTATGCTAACTGTAAAAAGGAAAAAGTGAGTTTATTAAATAAAAAGACGCTTTTCTAAAAACAAATAAATTGAAATGTCCAATATATCTTGAAATAATTAAAACAAACACAATAGGTAGAATTAGTAATTGTGATCATCAGTTTTGCATAACATGTATAAAGGAGTTGTTAAAAAAAGATACATGTCCCATATATAGAAAAACATATATGTTTATAGTTACCAATTTAAAAGAAGAATTTTTCTTTTTAGAGGAGATAAACAAAAAGGAAAATATGTTAGATGGCATATATTTTTATTTAAACTTAGTTGATTTCTCCGCAACATAACTGAACCTTGGTAACCTTCGCTTTCCCACTCCTCCATATATAACCCTCAATTTAAAGGGTATAAAGTAAAGTGTAATAGGCAAATTTGTTTATTCAAGTATTTAGTTGGTGTGTAAAATTTAAAAGTTTATTTAACTACTCCAGTAAAAATAAATGTGGAAGATATTCCTGATATTGTTACTAAATTTTTTAGAAGATCATGATATAACCAACCAAATGGAAATTGACAAAAAATCCGAGGATACCGAATTGAAAGAGGAGGAAGATATGGTGACAACAGCTAAAATTAAATTTATAAAAAGTTAACAAAGTGAATTTATGGACAAAATGTTTTCTATTACGCAAAGCTATGTTGTAATAAAAACTTTTACCACCGTTTTACAAGCACACACTATTTCCTATTATCGCTATTTTTTACACAAGTTTGAAAAAATAACACTATGCATGCGCAATTGCGCAAGTCAACACTCATATAAAAAGAAAAATTGGCCATGGCTTAAAGGAATTACAATGTCTTGTTTGTGGTAAAGACTTATATCAAGTGATGAGAGTCCAGACGTGTGCTTAATTTGCAACACTGGAAATATTGTCGAAAAGTCTGATGAAAATTTGCCACAAAATGTTTTATAAATTTATAACTATGCTTTATATTGATTAAAATTGTTTTATAAATTTATAACCATGTTTAAATTTTTGTTTTTGGTCTAACATGTCTTTTATATTTGTATAAAAAATAACACATGGGAGTACTTTAATAAACTTTTTAAAAGTTACACACCAACTTAATAGGTACTCTAATAAATAATTTCGAATTTAAAATTTGTGTGTTTTTCCTTTAGATAAGTAATAATAGGATAGTGAAAAATGTTTAATAAAAAAACGATAGGTTTTGCTTTAAATTAACTATTTTTTTTATAGTAAAACAATGTTTTTTATTCACTATGAGTTTTATTTAAAAATTATAATACTTTAAAATTATTTTAAGGCTTACCATCTAATTTTTATACGCAATACTATTTACATATTTGAATGCTATTTAGTTCATTTGGGCATCCAATATGCACTTTGTCGTGGACCAAATATTCATTTTAATGAGTAAAAATAATAATTTTTAAAATAGGTATTCGCATTTAAAACCAAGATTGTGAAAAAAATATAATAGTTAATTTTTTTTTAATAGGTATTTTTGTTTAAAACCAACATTATGAAAAAAAAATGTCTAAAACATTTACGCACAACAATAAAAGAAAATTTAAACTTTGATAAATAAATTAAAAAAATTGGTACGATAACAAAAACTAACAATCCGGCGTAGTGCTAAACACTTCGTACACTTGAATGGGAATGGGTGGTGAGTCAGGATTATAATAATCTTTTCATTATTGAGCTGCTGCTCTTGTTGTTATAGCTGTTGTTGCTGTTGTTGCTGGCCCCACAACATTTGTTGTTCGTTGTTCGGATTAATTATCCGAACATGATTTCCCTGAAACCTTAGGTATCGCCCGTACCAGTTTACGGGTATTGGTTGTCCAGATCTGCTGCAGTTGCTGCTTATGTTATTGCTGTTGCTGCTCATCTCTCTCTGCATGTTATCTTGGATGTTTCAATTAAGGGCTCTTTCAGCCACAATCCTTGTATTATTTTTTTGTAACCTGAGAAATCGCCCATTCCAGTTTACGGGTTTCCGTTGTTCACGACCTCTATTCATAACGATAAACACACAAAAACAATATAAACTTTGTACTATAAACTTTAGCAAAGACTTACAAAGAACATAATCTGATTGCTTTAAAACTATAACATTTGCTTTTAAATACCTAAATTAGTCTTCCTACTTTCTACACTCTTCTCTTTCGCCCCTCGAAATAAAATGCAACCATTTATGAGACCCTAAGTCTGCATTAATTGTGCTAGAGCCTAAGTCGGATTTGTTTTGAAATTTATAGGCAACATAGCCAGCGATATATTTTAAAGATTCATTGTTGATTTGCTTTCAAAATGATAAAAATTGGTAGGACAGTTACCCTAAACCATTATTCTGAAATTAAATAAATTAAACCAGTCATTTATTAAGAGAGTCAGTTCAACAGCCTCCCTCCAAGGGGTATCAGGAAGCAGTATGCCGCTTTCACCACAATACGTTAGCGCTTTTGAAACAGTATGTGAGAGTAATTGTACGGCAGGTCTCACTTTTTGACGTGCTGATCCTTGTAAATCAAAGTGGAATCTTGTAATTTTGTAAGCTAAGGTAAGTTTTGACAAAGATATGTCAAACAATTTTATGAAGCACCTTCTGTCAATGAAACCACTGCCTATCCAGAATCCATGGTCTAGTAAATAATTTCTGAAAAGCTTAATTAAGTGTGGAACATCAGCAAATACAAAGACTTTGAAAAGATCATTGCTAGGATGTGTAAAAAAGCAGTTCTTATCATATCCGATGTTTAGCTCTTCCCACAGAACCATATTTCGTGAGCCTATGTCACTTACTGTACCAACTACTATATATCCAGCATCATACCTTTTGGAAATTCAACATTTTTTTGTTTACTTTTTAAACAAAATTATAATAAACGGGTTCTTTCCAACTACCACAAAGTCCTCGCGCCATAATTGTTTGACAAGTGTTATGTAAACCTATCACTCTTAGGTTTTTTTCTCTATGTCCATTCTATTTGACAAATACATCTTATCAAAAGACAGAATACATAATTTTTCAATTTCCTTAAGCTGTAAAGATTTTTTAGTAATTAAAGTCATGACATCTGTTAAAAGTCCTGGGGCAACGGAAAAGTTGGCAACCCATTTTCGTAAAATAGATAGTGCAGGTAAGGGATAGGTATCCGTTTGTCCTCAAATATCGATATGCTTTAGGGCTTACACTGCGTAAGGATATAGCAGATGATATGTCTTTCGGAGACCATATTACACGTCTGTTTTCGGAGTTCAATAATTTTTTAACTTGACCGGGTCTGAATAGTTTCATAGAATCATTGCTTTCATCTCTTCAAGTTTGCCTTTCACGGAATTAATTTTGGTAATTGTTTCATATCACAGTTCCGGCTATTTCAAAAGATTTTAAAAAATTTCTTTTACAGGCTACTTATATGGATACAATATAAGAATAATTCGGCGGGGGAGCTTTAAAAATATATTTCAATATTTTTTTATTAACAAATATATACTCATACTTACAGGATGGGAGAGACCAGGGGTGCTGGGCGGGGTTAAAACATCAATAATCCAACAGGAAGTATTTTACGTCACCCACGGCACTTTTTCTTCATGAAAATATAACAAAAACTGCAAAATTGCACAATAATTCATTGTTTATTATCGTACGGGTCATAACAGGCGCCATCATAATAATATAACATGAAATAAATTGCGATGTTGTCAAACTTTGCATTATTCACGATTCTATTAATCTATGCCTATAAAGTGTAAAGCCTAAAAGAAAAAACGACTGTTCAAGAAGGAAGAAAACAATAAAATTACATAGTAGGAAAGTAAACTTGTCCGATTTCAATCAAAAAATTGTGAATATTATTGTCTTCGGAAAATGACGTTTAAACCTAAACTCTGCTAAGAAGCCATTCATATGTGTCCTTATTTTCTCCCATATTGGGGAATTCCACCTCTGACGTTTCTTTATGACCGCTCGATATTTTGGGTATGAATTTGGGGATCGTTAGGATCAAACAAATTTTGAGAATGGTTAGTTTTCAAATGTTGGAAACTTTCATATGTATCCTTATTTTCTCCCATATTGGGGAATTCCACCTCTGACGTTTCTTCATGACCACTCGATATTTTGGGTATGAATTTGGGGATCGTTAGGAACAAAAAAAATTTGAGAATGGTTAATTTTCAAATGTTGGAAACCTTCATTATTTAATATGTCGTACGATTTCCAACAATCAGATATACTTGTAGTTCCAGAAAGAATCAATTCTTTAATAACTGACAGGAGTGTGTTAGCTGTACGATCTTCGAGTGGTATTGAAAAAATGTTTTTTGTTTCGCGCTCAAACACTCCGAAAATCCATTTGCCATCAATGATACGTCCCCGATTATATTTCCGTTTGCCGAATTTAGCTTTATCAATTTCAACAACTTTTTCAACTCCACCAATTTTCACTGACTCGTTCAGATACCAATTTATGCATGAACTACTTCAATTCATGTTTGATAAATTCTTGACGTGGATATGGTAATTTCAACCATAAAATTGTAATGTACATTATGTCTTCAACATTCATTATTGATAGTACAAACCACGTCCCTTTCTTTTACATTTTTAAAATTTTTCCCCTTCTTATACCGTTTGTCACAAGTAAGAAAAAACTGTTTATATTTCCACTCTTTGATGGCATGTTAAGCATTCATCATTTTTTTTATGATACTATTGCTCATTAAAACGTCTGTTAATTTTTGTCGTGACGCTAATAAGAAAGTGAATGAACGAACAGTAAAATTGCAACCGTCACACAACAAATTTTCGAAATTAAAAAAACACCAAATAAATTAATTTGACTCAACTTTCACAAAACTGACATAAAAATATTAACATTCCATCAAATTAGTTTAACGTGTTGACTTATTTAGTACACTTTTATTACGCAATACATAATTCACGACTGTCTTCGAAAATTGTTGACTTAACGTTTTGTTGCTTTATTCTTAACAAAGCAGTATTTTGTGGTATTTAGTTCATAATAAATATTGGTTTTGCTGAACGTATGAAAATAAAATAGTCTACGGGATGGAAATAGGTGCAGGTTCGAGGTTTATGTAGGGCTGTAACTTTTTTTATTTTTTTTCAACTTTTTGTTGCTTTTGCGTTAGTTTGGGTACTTTTCTGCGTTCTGATGTTTGTTTTTTTAAACGCAAAAAAGTGCCCAAACTAACCCAATTGCAACAAAAAGCTAAAAAAAAATAAAATTGCAAAAAAAATTTGGAGCCCTGCATGAGTCTCGAACCTGAACCTATTTTCTTCCCGTAAACTATTCTGCTGTATTGTTTTTAAAACGTTTCCAAATTACTACAATAAATGGAGCAGTTTGATAACGCCGTTCTCTTCACAATTATTTCTTGCCAATGGAAAATTTTCCTGCTATCACGTGACCACAACTAACCAATCCAATTTTCTTTGCCTTACAAAATCAAATGACCGACATTATGACACGTCGGATAAACAATAAATTATTGTATAATGTTACAGTTTTTCTCATTTTTTGATGCCGAAAAAGTGCCGTGGGTGACGTAAAATAGTTTTTGTGTTTATCTCGAGGCGTTGGTGGGCGAGGTGCCTGTGCTGCTGGGAGGTCACCTGGGACATCTAAAAACCCTGCCTGACAACTTCCAAATCCGCATCTGAGATTGTGGTGCCCTGCTGAGTAATAGTCCCAATTGCCTGCTGCATGTTGGTTGCTGCTTGGGTCCTGTATGCTTGCAAGGCTTGTTCCCATTCTGGAGAGTAGTCTTGGTAAGATTAAGACACCCATGGTACGTTAGTACTTAGGCACCAGCCTTCGTGGACTGTCCCAAGATAAAAAAATAAAAAAATCTCTTCTTGTAATTATTGCTGTTGTATTTCCGCCCAGCGCCCCTGTTCACTCCTCCATCCCGTAAGTATGTATTAGTATAAGTAGTGGTGGTGTGCTTTGGGCAGCCAGGACCCTTGGGTGCGTTGAGCAGGGTGACGTCAGCAAACCATAATGTACTTCATAATCCTGGGGTATTATAATTTAGAGTATTGCGCATGTGTCAATAATTAGGAATCTTTGGCGAGCCTCTTATCTACAGATCATGTAGGCGTTAAAAAATGGCGGCCGTCCCAATTATACAAATAAAGGAGTGTACTTGAAAAACAATTTATACTTCATAATCTTGGGCTATTATAATTTAGAGTATTGCGCATGTGTAAGGAATCTTTGGCGAGCCTCTTAATTCGTAAAAAGGTGGTCATTGCTGATTACGAGAAAGAAGAAGAAACACTTGCTATTAGTATTCATTGTTGTACGGTAAAGGTAAAAATTCATCTTCCGCCGCAACGGGTATTAATTAATACATTCTACAGTGTTTGAAATCGGCCAATCAAACCGTGATGCAAACGTGTAAAAAAACCGATCAAAATATTAGCGAAAAGCGTATTACGTCATGTAATCGTAAAAATAGGTAGAAAATATAGCAAAAAAAAAGACCTAAGGTATAGGCTATCTACAATGTTCGCAAAGAGAAAAAAGCACTATTATACTCGACCATTGACGAAATAAAGCGAATTACGTCATGCAATCGTGAAGTCTAAATATAGGAAAACAGCCGGAAAATACGCTATCGACATAGACAAACCCTGACGAAAAAGCATATTACGTTATGCAATCGTAAAAATAAAGAGTAAAAAGACCTACGACTACGGCATCAAAGAAACACTCTGTATGCACAAGGCTATACTAAAATCGTATATAGGTACAAGTCCAAAACGTCATTACAAACAACAGGAGTGCAAAACATTCGGTATAATTTTAAAAAATACAACCCTTTTTGTAAAAATATCAGCCGGGTAAAATCGAATATGCAAAAAATATGTTATTCTATGGTCAAGGCAAAACATCCTGTATAACAAACTATTTTTTAAACACTAGCATATTACCCTTTTTAAAAAAATTAATAAGACAAAAAAAAATAACAGCCGATTAAAAATCTCACTAAGAGGTAAAATTATGTTATTCGATGGTCAAGGCAAAACATCCTGTATAACAAACTATTTTTTAAACACTAGCATATTACCCTTTTAAAAAAAAATTAATAAGACAAAAAAAAATAACAGCCGATTAAAAATCTCACTAAGATGTAAAAATATGTTATTCTATGGTCAAGGCAAAACTAAACATACTGTATAACAAACTTAAATATTAACATTTTACCATTTTTCTTTTAAAATAATAATAATAAGACAAAAATCCTCGGAAAAAAAATCTCACGAAAATGTAATAATATGTTTACCATTAGTATGTTATTCAAAAGATATACCCTGTGGTTTTGCAAAATATGTGGAGATTAAAAATATTATTGTTCATAATAAACAAGGTTCTCACGACAACAATATATACAGGGTGGAGCACCGCCACGGAGTTTATACGAAAGCCCGTGAAAAGTTTAAGAAAATTTTTTTGCAGGATGTATACAGACGGTAGAGGACTTTCATTTAAAAATATTTGCATTTATACAGGGTGATTAAAAAAAAAGTACTATATCAAAGTTGTGGTTTTTTAAATGGGACACCCTATATTTCTTATCAATTTTGAATTCTAGAGCAAAAATAAAGCCATGTTTCAATAAAGGTCCCTATACCTAATCTCCACCCTTTTTGAAATATTTGAAAATTTCTGATTTTGTAGAACTTTAGTAAACAATTTTTTTCATCGTAAATATTTAAACTAGAATTAAATCACCATAGCCAATATTTAGTAAACATACTACGATATGGTTTAACATTTTTATTAAAATATTATACAGGGTGGTCAAAAAATAATTTCTAATATTATGAATGTTCTTTTGCAAATAACTCTCTTATTTTAAATGGAACACCCCGTATTTGACTATTTAATATTATGCAGAATTTTATTACCAATTCATTGATATAGGGTTTGCCTAACCTAAAACCGTTACTTTTTTAATTATTTCGCATTTTGTGTAGATCGTGCATTTAACACGTGTAGTATTTCACTCCAATGCACTGGAACACTATTAACTATAATAATAAATTATAAAGTTAAGCCAAACAAAAGGTATTAAACATTACAACAAAGTTAATTAACAATTAATGAACGTAGGCTTTCACTGCTAGAATCAATATTGGAGTGGTTTTCCGGGTTTAAGAGCTGTGGTATGTCGGTCCAAAGTGAGACGCCACGCCGAACACTCCGCCGCTAGCGCCACTGAAGATGACTACCGCCAATGTAGTTGAAAGTTATGTAAGAAAACTTCCCGGACCACGGACCTTAAGCCCGGAAAGCCCATTACAAAATTAATTACTAATCCTATGATTTCAACAAAACTAAACATTATCATTCCTGTGTCTCAATTTAGCAAATGCTCGAAATGGCGTCCATTTACTTCTATGCAAGCACGAATCCTTTTTTCAAAAGACAGTTTTACATGTTGTAGCATTTGGGGGGTTATGTCTTGCATAGCGTCTCGAATTCGTTGCTTCATATTATCTGGAGTAGTTGGAGGTACTTGGTAAACTACATTTTTAATATGCCCCAACAAAAAAAAAGGCTAAACATGTGAGGTCTGGTGATCTTGCCGGCCAATTATGTGTAGCTCCCCGACCAATCCACCTATCTGCAAATTGTCTATTTAAAAACTCCCTCACATTTGCGTGATAGTGTGCAGGTACGCCATCTAACTGCAGCCACATCTCCCGTCTAGTCTCCAAGTGGACATCTTCCAACAGTTCTGGCAAGTCGTCACGTAAAAATTTCCTAAATTTCTCCCCGTTTAAGTTACCATCAAAGAAATGAGAACCTATTACTTTTGTGCCAATAACGCCTGCCCACACGTTAATTGACCATCTATGTTGGTGATTTGTTGACCGTATCAAATGAGGATTTTCATCACTATAATAATGGAAATTATGCCTATTTACTAAGCCATTATTGTCAACGGTGGATTCGTCTGAAAACATTACACGATCAAAAAAATGTTCGTCTTCACCAAATTTATCCATGGCCCAAATACAAAAATCAATTGAAGGGTCCAAAGCAAGAACCGGCTAAGTCCACTTTTACAAATTTTTCAGGAAAAAAAAATAATTATTATAAAATAAGTGGAATTAAAAATTTGAAAAAAATGCTTTATTTTTAATTATGTTTTAAATATATGTAAACCATTTTGAGTTAAATAGTTTATTTTATTAATTATTAATAAATAATTAATGGACTTAGCCGGTTATTGCCCATTTTTTGCAATTTTTTATTGCAGTAATATGATGTAGTATTAAAATAAAATAGTAAATAAGCAAAAATATGTATTTATTGAATACATTATGAATGATTACATATTAACCCTACGTTGGTCGCGTGGTATATTGGGACAAGTTTAGTCGCGTGGTCTACATATGTAAACCTTCTTTATTGTCATTATTTGATACCTTATGCCATTATTTTTTAAAAGAATATTAAAAATATATGTATTTTTAAATATATAAACCAATGTGGCTTTGTTTTTTTTTGTAAATATACAATGATAGTGGATTTAGAAAAAAAGACGTGAAACATATGCTTTTTTCATCTTTTATTAGCCTATAATAAGTTTTGAATACAAATATAAAACCTTTATGTGCTAAAAGTCAACTAAATCTAATTTTCTGATATCACATGACAACTTAAATAAAAATAGTAAAACCTAAAAAAAATCTTTGGCGGTCATGAAAAAAGTAAACATAAACAGTAATTTCAGTCGGTCAAGCAAGTTAATGCATATATCTGCCATGTTCTTTGCATGCATAACGTTTACATTTCACGCAGGATTTTCTGGAAGATTTGTTGCTGGCTCGAGGACAAACATAACAACGGCCAACGTAATTTTCTGGCTTTGGCTGTAGAGGGGCAGGGACTGCAACAGCATTGAGCCCAAGAAGAGCACGCGCACGTCTTCTTAGTTCTACTGGTAAGGCGGTGATAGCTGATCTCGCTTCTATTTGTGGCTTAATGAATTCCCAAGCAAATTGCTGAATAAAGTCATTTCTAGGGATTTTGTTTTCTAGGGATGATTTGCTTTATAGATGCAATAAGCATTTATAGCCGATATATTCAATAGATCGTAAAATATGACCATAGGCCAACGACGCGTGTTTCTAGCCACATTGTATTTTACACATAATTGGTCCACCAGATCTACACCAATTTTAGTCTTGTTGTATCGGGTTATTATCTCTGATTTTTTTTCATCCCCTGTTTCCGGATCAATGGCATTGTCATGGTGCATAGAGGACACCAAAACAACAGATTTATTTTTGCTTGGGCAGTATGAAACCATGGTAATGTCTTTCTGAAAACCAAAGAAGGATGTTTTCTCTTCTCTTTCTCTTCTAGGCAAGAATTCAGTGGGGATCTCACGCTTATTTTTGCGCATTGTACCAATGTAAGTTAATTTTTTCTGCTCTAGCAATTTTCTTGTCAATGGAATGCTAGTAAACCAATTATCGCCGGTAATATTGCGATTAGTTTTCTTATTGGTTGCACTAATCGTAGAACAATATCCTCTGCGGAATTGTTCAACTTGTACGGGCCATCAGGTTGAGTACCAACATATGTTTCGAGATTCAAAGTGTATTTAGTTTTAGCATCAACCAAAGCGAACATCTTGATTCCGTACTTTGCTGGTTTACGGTAAATACTGCTTGAACGAGCAGCGCCCTAAAGGCCAACAGTTGTTCGTCAACGGTTAGGTATTCACTAGGAATGAAGCTGTTTTGAAAATTAGACAAAAATTTCGAAAACATCCCTAATGGGTGCTAATTTGTCTAATTTTTCCTTTCGTTTCTCGTTGTGATATCGTCGAATCGCAAACAACGAAGAAGAAATCTAAATCTATTTTCGCTCATCGCGAGGTAACAGGATTCAACGCCATTGCCCTTTGAATTATCCCATATTTTATGAGCGTTTTTCCTTGAACTTCTCAGTGTTCCTATCAAAAAAAATTCCTAATAAAGCTCTTATCTCTGTTTCATTAGTTAATCTAGCGTCGCGATCCCTGTTAAATCTATGTTTTATGTTCTCAATATACAGGGTGGTCCTTTTAAAGTGTTACAAGGCAATATTGAGGAAACGGCTCATTAAAAAAATACGAAATTTCTAGAGGTGCAATGGATCATTGGGGGACACTTTTTGAGAAAATAAGTAATATTTTAACCCTTTCCACTTTTTAGGGGTGGGGGGTAACTTTCGAATGTCAAATGAAAATGTGCAGTTTTCTTCTCAGATTCGTAATCTACAGAAAAAACTACGTTATAATCAATTCATATTTTAATGTCAATGTCAATGTCACTACGGTAAATTCAACAAAATTAAAAAGAAGGATCATTGTTATTAGGTACACTATTTTATTAAAGTAGGTGTTCAAAATGATGACCATTTTGTTCTAAGCATTTATCGACCCTCTTCCGGAAAGAATTCCGAACCCTAAGTAGCATATCTGGAGTGATTTCACGAACTGCACGCGTGATTCTCTGCCTCATGTCTTCGGCTGTAGTTGGAGCAGTCACCATGACTTTTTCTTTGACAAAACCCCACAAGAAAAAATCGAGAGGGGTTAAGTCTGGCGATCTTGCAGCCAATTCACTGGTCCCCCACGTCCAATCCATCTGTTAGGGTAGGTATCATCCAATAATGCACGTGCCTCCCGACAGTAATGTGGTGGTGCACCATCTTGCTGGAACCAAATTGCTCCACGTTGTTGCTCTGGAATATTTGGCATTAATATTTGCAAGTTATTCTGAAGGAAATCGCAGATCGTTGTCCATTGAGATGACCATCAAAAAATGGGGTCCAATAACAGTATTGCCAAATATCCCACACCATGTATTTATCGACCAAGGGTGTTGATTAGCGACTGTTCGCATCCAGTGTGGATTTTCTTCAGCCCAATAATGCATATTGTGACGATTTACTTGACCATGGTTAGTAAACTTTGCTTCGTCAGAAAATATTATGTTTTCCAGTGAGTTGTTTTCAGTAATCCATTGTCGAAACCACTGACAAAATTGCACTCGTCTTTCAAAGTCCTGTCCATATAATTCTTGATGTAAGGTGATATGGTAAGGATGAAATTTAAAATTGTGCAAAAATTTGAGAACGGATGTTTTACAATCCCGGCATCTTTGGATAGATCTCGCGAACCAATATGAGGATTGAGGGCTACTGTTCCCAAAACTCCTATCGCCATGTCGTCGTTCGTTTTGGTTTTTCGTCTGTTGCGTTTTTTAGATGAGAGTTGGCCTGTCTGACGGCTTCTGGTCTCTAATCCTTAAATGCCATGTGAGATTTTGCCGGTAAATGTGGAAATCTTGCCGCCCAAAGTTCACAAGCATTGCGGTAGTTTTTCACATTCTCCCAGAATTAACAACATATCAACTTGACAGTCGAATTCATTCATTTTGGGGATAGGAAATTAAAGTCACAACTTAGATTATTAAATAGGAAACAAGAACAACGAAAAATAAGAAACGATCTCAACAAACGAACACAACCAACGAACACAACCAATAATCAAAATAAACAGTAATTTTAAGAAAACGCTTAATCTGAACTCTTAAAACGCGAAGACAATTCAAGGAAATTACTTGCAATGTCAAAACATGTCAGTCGTGCGTTGCCATGATAACTGCATACAGTGGCGGCTGGTGCATTAGCGCTACTAACCTACAGAGTTTCCTTCTGTCGAGTTTCTTTTAATTTTGTTGAATTTACCGTAGTGACATTGACATTGACATTAAAATATGAATTGATTATAATGTAGTTTTTTTTGTAGATTACGAATCTGAGAAGAAAATTGACATTTTCATTTGACATTCGAAAGTTACCCCCACCCCTAAAAATGGAAAGGGTTAAAATATTACTTATTTTCTCAAAAAGTGTCCCCCAATGATCCATTGCACCTCTAGAAATTTCGTATTTTTTTAATGAGCCGTTTCCTCAATATTGCCTTGTAACACTTTAAAAGGACCACCCTGTATATATTTGTGGAAGAAACTAAAATTCGAATAATGGTGTCAGAAACGAAAGTTTTATGCAATCAATTGCGAGCAATGCATTGCGAGCATCGCGTTTAGATCCAGGTAAATGTGTTATAATATTATGAGCACGTGTTCGCACTTGTACATTACCACAATTTTTTCTCCACTTAGTCGTTTTATCCTTCCCTATGTAAAATTTGCCACCATCATTTTTTCACCCTCACTTCCTGATGAACTTTCATTTTCATCCGATGTAAGTTCTATCTCTGAATCAGTCTCATGATCACTTCTTTCCACTATATCTTCATTTTGTTCTTCTTCATCTTCCTCATTTTCATCTATAGACTCTCCTCCCACTTGACACCTCGTCATACCATTTAAGCCATACTTCTGGATCTCTACTAGTTTCCAAACGCCTTCTTTTTGCATCAGACATTTTTCTCTGAAACAAATAAAAACTTAATATTTCGCCAAAATAAATAAAGAGTTATTCAATATAAATACAAACAAGAATATATTTTTGATAAATAAAATATATTTCTATAAAAAAATTAAAAAAAAAATACAACTTACCTTTACAATCAATTTTGCTAAACAAAAACAATTGCAACCAACTGCGTACTTAAAAAATAATGTCACACTGTTAGTCGCGCGGTCTACAATCGTAGACCATTCGTATTCAGACGTGCGTAGTAATTAGAGACTGACCTCGACACTGTCCGCGGCATACTGAACTAATAGATTTGAGTGTAAGCAACAGCTACTAAGCGGCGTGGATGCATTATTTACCCCTCCTTAAAACTAGCGCAGTTCAAATAATCGTGGTCTACAATGGTAGACCGCGCGACTAATGTAGGGTTAAACATAAAATATTAGTAACTTAAACATATTTTCCCTATTCATAGGAACTAAATTCGGAGACTGAAGTGTCAGCATTAGGTTCTTTATGAACGGTATGGTATTCTTTAATGGGTTGTAAAACCATTGATCGCACTGGGGTACATAAATTGGTTGCTAGTGCCATGACATGGTCAAACTTTTTTTTTTAGTATTTTGACCGGAATATAACTGTATCTCATCAGGTAATAACATAGGAAAAGAAACTTTGTTATTCTTAATATTAAATTCTGAAAAAATTGGTTCCCCAACTACCTCGCTACACTTTAACAATGTACTTAAATCGCTCTTTTGGTACAACAATATACGATATTTGGACAAAGTAAATTTATGGTTTTTTTTGGAGGGATTTTTTACATACAAATTTTCGAAGTGTTTTTTGCAGTCTAGAAACATATCTTGAGTTACCTCTTTTACTTCAAAATTTTTACTTGCTTTTCTAATGATATTTATATAATCCCTAGGTAAATAAATTCTATCGTATTTTCTTTTTTCCGCTTCTATTCGGCCAAAGCTACGGTCGCACGGCAAAAAACTATGGCCCGGTTCAGGGTACCTATGGCATATTAAATTAAATTTGCCGAGATCTACTAAAGTGAAAAAAAGTTGTACTAATACATAGTTTTTATTTTGCGAAGCGCAGTTATCCGAAAATAAATATATATCTGTAACTTCGGCCGAAATATGATTTTTCAAAAAGTCTAGAATCATGCTTGCGACTTCGTTTTGCCCTTTGCCACCCACGGTTTCATCATAGACATAGCAATAACTTTTACCAGTACTACCAACATGTATACAAAAATTATACATCCAGAGTTGTATTTTATAGAATACTTCACCACTGGATGAAACCGGGAGTGGCAAATTTTGTTGGAAGTCAAACGGGACTTCCACCTCTGGTGTTGTTTTTGCAAGGTTTGTTTTTTTTTAAGTTGGTGTAGAACCATTCGGATTTTCTAAGGTGTATTTCTTTTTCATTTTTTTAATTTCATCCGAGTCACAGCTATTGATTTTGTTCATGAGTATATCACATTTTGAGCAAGTGTCGGATTTAGGCTTGCCAAATGTAATTTTAAAATGTTCGGTAAAATATTTTCGAAAAAACTCATATTTTACAACAGGATTAATTTTTTGGTGTTGAAGAATCAGTGAGTATTGCTCTGGCTCATGTTTTTGCAAATATAACTCATGCATTTTAGCAATACTCAATAAAGGTGACAAATAGTAATGTTGTAAATTATTTTTTCTACTATAATGAGATTTGTATCTCGGAAAACTTAAAATATGTTGTCTAACTTGTGTAGTTACTTCCGTTGAAACCTTGTTAGCTCTAGTCTGGTGGATGCCTCTACGGTCTGTTGGAGGAGTGACGTTGCCACGGGATAGATACTGCTGCAATCGCTCCAACCTGCTTCTCGTGATTGCATGTACATTTAGGAATGCCTTTTTACAAACTGTATAATCTTGACCATTGTGACGAACCTATTATAAAAAAAAACATTACTTTAAGTTAAAAAACTGGCGCCAGTAGGCACGTGTAGCTAGCCGTAGCACCCTCTATGGGCAGCTAAAAATATTGAAATTAAATTACCGAATAGAAATTTAAATTACCGCATATACATACGATGATACTTTGGATTGGCGACAACCAGTTCGAGGTCTCTTCCTTTCTACAGGTACCCTTTTCATTAGTCCGTAGAGGTAGGAGTCTTGCAAATTTTTTGAAGGCAGCTTATAAAATTCGGTAAAAATTACTTCACAACCCTCTCCAATTTTATCAAAACACTTCCTTGGGCAGTTGCAGTTTTCTTCCAGAGTTTTCTCCGCCACCTCAGAACCTGCCGTATTTACATAACTTTTACCTTCTGTTCTTTTTAATTTCCTAACATTCTTTTTCCACAATACTTTTCGTTGTAGACGTTTTTACCCGCCTGGGGGTTCTGTGAATGGTCCTGGTACTCCTGGTTCATTAGAATTCTCCCCAAATCTTCAGTCTCCTCCTCAGAAAACTCTGAACTAAAATTATCCAAGAATGTTAGGGGTTTTGTTTTTGATTTGTGGTTTTGGTCCTTGTTGGTATATAATCCTCATCAGAGTCCGTGTGGGTACCACCAAAAGGATCATCACTTGATGAACTTGATGAATCACACATTATTTTTCAAAATTTCACGAATTAACTGGCACAAACGCACAAAACAAAACAACAGTAACAAAACACGTGTGTCATCAAAACATTACAAATCGCACTGAGCAAGAACCGGTTGGGGCCGGACTTGGGCCTGTTCTTACCCAGAAGTAGGGTAGTCAACCAAACAAACATGAATAATATTTTTATTTTGTCTTCCTAGAAACAGGTTTTTGCAGCATTCGATTCAGCGTTTTAAACTGTGCAAGAACGTGTTGTTAACTCAATTTGCCTAAAAATTGGACTTAGCCGGTTCTTGCTTTGGACCCTTCAATTCGCCTAGCAAAATCCCCATCGAAAAGAGCCTGATTTAGCATTATGTGGTACGGATGATATTTATACTTTTTGACAATTCGCCCTACACTACGTCGACTAATGTTTGTAATTTCATTTACTTCACGTTGGCCTACATATGGATTCTCCGTTATAGCACCAAGAACATCAAGTTCTTTCTCCTCATTTCCAACGATGATCCCATGTCTGACTGCTTTCATGTACGCAACGCTACCACTTCTTTTGAAAGTCCCGCAACAATCTTTCTAAAACTCGCTTATCCGGATGGTTTCTTTTCCCGGGTATTTCTGAGCGAAACCCTGGACGCAAGTAAACAATTTCCTCACACTCTCCGATTAAAGATCATACTAATACGTTCTTGCAAGTTGTAAATTTTTATGATTAACAATAGAATTGAACAAATTAAGAAGCAAATAAACTGACTGACAAAATTAGCTAACCACTAAATTTGATATCTGTCAAATACCAATAAGCAAATAGTAATACCAATCGTAACTTCTCTGTGTCAAAGCCTCCTTAGTTTAAAAATATTTTAATATGGTAATACTATACGTGTTAAGTGCACGCACTAGACAAAATTCGAAATAATTAAAAAAGTAACCCTATATCAATGAATTGGTAATAAAATTCTGCATAATATTAAATAGTCAAATACGGGGTGTTCCATTTAAAATAAGAGACTTATTTGCAAAAGGACGTCAATAATATTAGAAGTTATTTTTTGACCACCCTGTATAATATTTTAATAAAAATGTTAAACCATATCGTAGTAATAGTATTTTTACTAAATATTGGCTATGGTAATTTAATTCTAGTTTAAATATTTACGATGAAAAAATTGTTTTACTAAAGTTCTACAAAATCAGAAATTTGCAAATATTTCAAAAAGGGTGGGCATTAGGTATAGGAACCTTTATTGAAACATGGCTTTATTTTTGCTCTAGAATTCAAAACCGATAAGAAATATAGGGTGTCCCATTTAAAAAACATAACTTTGATATGGTACTTTTTTTAATCACCCTGTATAAATGCAAATATTTTTAAATGAAGGTCCTCTACCGTCTGTATACATCCTGCAAAAGAATTTTCTAAAAATTTTCATGGGCTTTCGTATAAACTCCGTGGCGGTTGGGGTGCCCCACCCTGTATATAAACGTTTTTCGTTAGGCGTCTTCAGTTATACAGTTAACTTACAAGTAAAAATAATGTCCTTAACCGAAGTAAATAACATAGGCATGTTGGCCAACAACAAGCCCTTATTAAAAGCTACAGAGATGAATTTGAATAAACCATATCCAATAGTTAAATTAGAAAATGTCAGCGGAAAATTTGGACAGCAGACAATGGTAGAGCTGAATGAACATAACCTGTTCTTACCGAAAAGGATGACATTATCAGAAGTTCAATTACAGGAATTAAACTCCAAAAAACTGTCCCTTGTGTCAAGGGGGTTGAAAAAATTTGGTCAACTTAACGAGACGCCACTTTTGAAATTTATAACCGAGTGAGTGTAAAATTGTAAGTACCTTTTTTTTATACAGTGAAGGAATATATTTTTGAAAATTAAAATACGTTATTACATTTAAACTAAATTGGTTAATTAAATTCAATATTTTTTATCAGTGTTTCAAAATATGCTCAATTTGCATTAACTTTGTAATAAACAATCTTATACAGGGTTTGTCGTTGTAGCAATTTTCGTTTAGTTTTTGAAACAAAAAAAAAACAAATTACATTATTAAACTAATTTGGTTATACAGGGCTTGTAGTTGTAGCAGTTTTTGAAAATATTATCATTACATTGGAAACTAATTCAATACTTTTATCTGTTTCGAAAAATGCCTTTGTAATAATAAATTTTTGCTAAAAAATAAAACGAACAGTAATCCGAAAAAGATATACGCTTTTATAGGATTCGAAAAAAATTAGACTGCAATCTGGTAAAATTTTTGAAATCTCATTATTATTTTTGATATTAATTACTTTGTTTTTTTTTACAGAAACAATACAAATGAAGAAATTAATAATGGTCTTACACCCTACCCAGACGAGACCTTCGCTTGTCCTCTATGTCAAAAGTATTTTTGTTTTTGCATTTGGTCAGTCAAAAAACACATCTGGATTAGAAGATCTGATTTGCTTTGTCATGAGTCAATCCCCGATTCGTGCTGAAAAATTGTAATAATATAAAAAGTTATGTATTTATTTTTAATATTACTGTAAACAAATTTCTTCTTTGTATTGTATTGTATTGTAACTTAAATAAACATTAACGATTTAATATTATTTACTGTTTTATTATTCAAGGATGTATTTTAAAAAAGTTATTTATGTATTTAATAATAATTACTATTTTATTCACTTCACTTAAAGACATTTTTTTTTACTTGTAACGTAACTATATAAACATTTTAGTCTCTGTATTTTTAATTAAACAATCATTCCCAGAAATGCGACTGTTTCAAGGATAGTTTCTTATCACATAATACAAAAGATAAGAACGTTTAGTTCTCTGTTAGAAGTGTTAAAAATGGATTTGAATTGAAAACGTGTTACATAAATAATTGCATATTAACCCTTCAAAACTCGCTATAGATTTTGGTAAAATAATAGTCGCTACGGTGTACGACACCGACAAGTTAAAAAGGTACATTAAAAAATATATGTTTTTAATATTTGGTATGGAATCGTGTTTTTTTATGTTTTTCATTAAAAACAACTCACAAATTTAGAAAGTAACAAACATTTATTAGTAGAAATAATATCTTATATTAAAAAAAATTATAAGTTTTCTTCATGTTGTTTTTGCAAATTTTAAATAAATAAACTAAAAACAAAGCCAATACAAGTCTACAAACTAAAAAGTATACATTATTTCTTCAAGTAAACTACAAAAAATACAGAATTTTAAACATATAAATTAAAAGTAAAATTTTAGTCAGAAACATCATTTTTACAATGTTGACAGATCCCATATATATGTTCCAAACACATGAATTTATTAC
Organism: Listronotus oregonensis; assembly: GCA_019359885.1. Lineage (NCBI taxonomy): Eukaryota > Metazoa > Arthropoda > Insecta > Coleoptera > Curculionidae > Listronotus > Listronotus oregonensis. The sequence goes on along the minus strand of JAHBCN010000861.1, from coordinate 67,137 downwards.
ATATTATGCAGGAAAAACGAGTAATTCTATTCTTTTTTGAGCTACAGAATGAACAACGACCCTTTGTATCATTTCTGTTTACATTGGAACCACTTTGAACCTCTAGACCACAAATTTCACGGATTCGGCTTTTGATGCTAATTGGCAAATTTCTAGTTTTTACTCGGACATTCAAGTAGGGCTGTATTAGCTGATTTGCAAGGTTTCTTAAAAATTCACGTCGTTTTAAATTTGCATCCGTATTGTTAGCGGCATAAACCACCATTGCGTTAATACCAGCTACATTTAAAATGGTATAAAATATAACCATTGGCCATCGTCTTGTGATCCGAGCACAGTTGTAGTTAGAAGAAAGCTGATCCACCATATCAACTCCGCCTTTAGTGGCATTGTATGAAGTAATAATTTCGGGTTTAAAGGATTCGCCGGTGCCTTTGTCAATTATGTCATCATGGTGCAGTGAAGATACGAGCACTAAGTTTTTTTTCTTCTTTGGAATGTATGAAACCAGGGTACAATTTTGTCTGAAGCCAAACATGCTTGATTTCACAGGGTGTGTTGGTTTTGTAAATTCCATAGGCAATTGTGTTTTATTTTTTCTAATGGTTCCCACTACTGTTATCTTTTTTTTGTATAAATTATCTAATAATTCAATGCTCGTGAACCAATTATCAATGGTAAGGTTTCGACCTGAATCATAAATGGGTGTGCATAACCTCTCCACTACAGAAAGGGGACTGTTGCTGACCTGAAATGGCCCAGGAGGCTGTTGGCCAACGTATACCTCCATATTGGCCGTATAAAACATTTTGGCATCTGCCAATGCAAATATTTTTATGCCATATCTATTGGGCTTTGAAGGAATATACTGACGAAAGCCACACCTACCCCTAAATCCTGGCAGCATTTCATCTATGGTGACGTACTCTGAGAGACTGTACCCGTTTTTGCAATGACTTACAAACATTTCGAAGAAATCTCTTATAGGCGCAAGTTTATCTGTCTTTATTCTCTCTTCACGACTCGTCTTGTCATCCATTCTAATGCATCTCAGCAGAAATCGAAAGCGTGATAAAGACATGGTCAAGCGAAAAATCTCTACACTAGATCCATCACTTTTCCAAAGCTCATCTGCATTGAGATGATTTGCTTTCAGTAGCCCCGCATAATAAATCAACCCGATAAATGCTTGAATTTCTAATAGATCAGTATTCCTTGCGTCTCGATCACGTACGAAATTTTCCTTTACTGAATCAATATATTTATTCGTGTTTTGCACAATCATTGCTAACATTGCATCATCTACAAAATATTTCCAAATATCAAATGGTTTTTGTAAAGAACGTGTTGGTAACCTCGACATTGGCAAACGAATGACATAATTTTCCTGCCTAGTTCTAACATTTTTAGGAGGGACGTTCTTTTTCCATCTGGTGACTTTATCTTTTCCAATAAATGAAAGGGTGTTACTAAGGATCTCGTCCGCATCTTCGGCATCAGATATATCTTGCTCCGTTTCACTCCCGCCTTCCCGTTCCTCAACATGATCATACTCATTTTCACTCTCGCTATCGTCAAATACAGGCAATGGACTAGGGACTGTATCCATTAAATACTCAAGTCTTCTTTGCTCTGCTTCATAAGACATCTCTATAAACTAAAAAAAAACAATAATTGTATTACATAATTATTTTATTTATGTCAAAAACTTACCTTTTTTTACTGTATTTCTATAACCCTTGTAAAACAATTTGAAACGTATATAGTCGCTACGGTGTCAGACACCGAAATCCGCTCTAAAGATCGTTCAACTGCACTGATCAACACACCGATTTGTACTGAACTTAAGCCGCCCGCTACCGGAAGGTACCGAGAGCGGGACGAGAAACGGTTAATTCATGCGCAAATGCAGCAAGTATATTAGTACCGTCGGTGTCAGACACCGTTAGCGACTAATGGAGGGTTATACAAGGCGTCCACTAGAACTCGTAAAATATTACTAAAGGCAGAAAAAATACCTATTCAAAAATAGTTAGCACTCTTTGTTTATATAAAAAAATGAATTGGTGTTTGATTTAATACAAATATTATCCTTTTGTTCTATGCTAAAATATTGATATACAAGGCGTCCAATATTTAAAAAAAAAATACTAAAAAAGCAGAAAAAAATTCATTTTAAGATTTAAAAAGTTTTAACACTCTTATTTAATACAAATACAGCGTCTTGTTTTCCAGACTAAAAAACCTATATACAGGGTGTTCACTAGCTCTTAAAAAACTCCCCTTTTTAAGAATTAATAAATAGTTAACACTCTTTGTTTAGTTCAACACACAAAAAAAACTTGGTGTTTGAATTAATACAAATAACGTTCTGCTTTCTAGACTAAATCCGATATACAAGGCGTCCACCAACATTTAAAATAAAATACCTTTTTAAGATTTAAAAAAATAGTTAACACCCTTTTTGGTTTATTAAAAAAAAGGCTCAATTTAATACAAATAACGTTCTGCTTTCTAGACTAATCCGATATACAAGGTGTTCACCAGATTTAAATATTACTAAAAAATAATAAAATACCTTTTTAAGATTTAAAAAAAAAATAGTTAACACCCTTTTTAGTTTATTAAAAAAAGCTCAATTTAATACAATTAACGTTCTGCTATATAATACAAATAACGTTCTGCTTTCTAGACTAATTTCAATATACAATGTGTTCACCAGATTTAAATATTACTAAAAAAAAATAAAAAAAATACCTTTTTAAAATTTAAAAATAGGTAACACTCTTTTTGGTTTATTAAAAAGGGCGCAAATTAATACAACTAACGTCTTGCTTTTCTATGTTAAAATAAAAATTACTAAAAAAAAAAAAATACCTTTTTAAGATTTAAAAATAGTTAAAACTCTTTTTGGTTTGTTAAAGAAGGCACAAATAACGTCTTGTTTTTCTATGTTAAAATAAAAATTATTAAAAAAAAAAAAAAAGTTAACACTCTTTTTGGTTTATTAAAGAAGGCACAAATAACGGCTTGCCTTTCTATGATTCTATGTTAAAATACCAAGGTGTTCACCAGAAACCATAGTATTAAAAATTACTTTAATCAAAATATATCCCTTTAACTGGCAAAAATAGGTCAAAGAAGGTATATATACTCTACACTTAGAAATAAAAAACTTTTGGTTTATATAGTTATTTATTTATTATCTAAGGGTTGACATTACATAAAAAATATAAAAACAGTAAAATACATAAGCTTTAGTTGTATTACAATATGTTCACAAATGATTAGTACTGAATAACAATTTAAAAACAGTTTTAGAAGGAATGCCTATGTAAAGACAATATAATTGACTATGTAGGAGTAAAGCAGTGGAGAACAACATATGACAAAATTAGTAAACAAATATATGGAGAGAAATATAACCTAGAAGTTTTGGTAAGTGGAGTTTGCCGAAATGTCTCTTTCAGCTTAATAGATTAAACGGTATATACAGTTGCTACAAATTTTTATTCTTACAAAAAAAAGAGTCATTTTCATCATCATGTGTTTGTTAGTCTCCACTTCTTGAAATTTTAAATTATGATTATTCAAATAGAAATAAATTTACTCGGTTTTTCTAAAAATAGTTAAGAGTATGAACAGAATGGTTCCCAAATATAGAAATTTAACAGTATTGAATAAAGAGTTAATAATTTTTCACCAATTCGGATAAACATAATAGGGCCAGACTTTGTGGAACTAATTGAGTTTCCCTTCGGTTTCTTATATACCAAACTATGTCAAAGTAAAAGGTTAAATCGTCTGGGGACAAATTCTTTTCAAGAGGGAGTGTTTGGTTAAATTTAACACACTAAGGTATATTGTCAGAATTTAAAAATATTGCAGTTTTACTTATATCTACCTTCAACTCTAGGAGGTGTTTAACGACAATTGCTTCCATGGTGAGATTCCTGTTTTTCGGAATACAATTAATGTTATATCTGTGTTTGCTGACGTACAAGGTATTATATTTCATAAAATATCCAAAAATTGGAAAATTATCTTCCTGGTCATCCTTAAATATTGGTAAGAGTTCCTTAGGCGTTGAGTCTTCTACCATAATTTCTATAGTGAAATAATTCTTAATGCGACCACATACAACACTCGCAAAATTACCAATAACAAAACATCTTTTATTTAACCTGTTTTTAATATCTATCAAATAACTTTGCACTTCTTCGAGTCTACAATGTTCGGTAACAGACAAGTTATTATCCAAACAAAATTCTAACCTTTGACTTATAAAAAGAAAATTTTGATTAAACAACTCCATTGTGTGTCAAGAACAAACTTATTAACTAGTCGTTCGCTGCTTTATATGATAAAAACCACAGAATGTGTGAATATATTTGTTTTCTCTTCACTTCCTGAAATTATAGATATTTCTAACCTTCAAAACATAGTAAACTAGTTAAGAGTACATAAAGGGGTTTAAAAATTTATACAGAGTAACAATGAACAAACCGTACAGGGTAAACTAAAATTAACTAACAAAATATTCAAAAAAACTACCGAAAGCATTTTCCAAAAATAAACAGCTAAGCATAAAATTGAACAATCAGTACATATATATACAAGGAGAACTAAAATTAACTAACAAGATATGCAAAATCCTAAAGAATGGCTTCAGAATTTTTAGAATATGCGTTTAAATATAGAATATTTCGCTTACAACGTAGAGTCTATGATTAACCTAAAATATTACACTAAAAAGCTTTGGTGGCTGCAATTTAAAAAATCAATTTATCCAAGGAAAAAAGCTGTTTGCAAACCTCAAAACATGTGTTTATCTAGTTGATAAAAAAAATTGTTTATTTTTAGGTGAAATTTTCCACGAGTATTTTTTAACATAGAAATAACTAGTAATTATGGTAAACATTAGGGAAAAAACAGCTGAGAAGACGACAGATTTACAAGGTAATCAGGTAAAATAATAATTGCTGTTATATCTAGGTATACGTTCCTAATTTTGGCAGCTAGTAAATTTGGCAGCTAAAAACATCTACCTAGATGAGGCAACAATTATTTTTCTACCCTGTATTTTATTTTAAGATCATTCTGGAGGAGGAAAATTTAACAAGCAAAACAGACAACCAATCGTTTAACCCCTTGAGACCCAATTTTTTTTAAGCACGATAAAAAATATTTCGGTGTGAATAATTAATTAATTAGTGTCTAAAGAGACTTTACTTAGTGAATTGTAAGTTTTTTGTTTTTCTTTGAATAAAAAAAATCATGTGCATAATTATGTACAAAATGTTTTAATAGACGTACAAAAACATTACATGGCTACGGATAAAAAATAATAAGAAAAGTCAATAAAAGTCAGATTAAAACATTATTTTCTATGATACATAACAAAACAGTTTCTTTCTTTTTTTATGCATAAATGTACGCTACATTTTCCACAAAAAAATGTGTTTTTTTGTTACATTTTCCATTTTTGCACCGCTTTCCCTCCTTGCTTCCGTCAAGATGTGGCAGATGATCTACGGAGTCGTTTTGTACTTCCGAACATGGCCTTCTTCATTACGTTTTGGAATTTTTGACCTTGGCCCCTCAGGTGTTCCATTACTTGGTCTTCCTCTTTTGCATTGACCTTGAACCGGCTTACCAACCTTCACCAAACACTCTGCCAAACGCAAACGGAAATCTAAAAGGCCCATCTGAGATTTTTATGGAATTTGAAGTCGATCACAATCTTTCTTATATTCGAACCAGCTCTTGGCAACAGCCAAGTCTACTGCATGAAATATTAGGCGCAAGGTCCACTTTCTAGAACGAATGTAAATTCGATATAGTCCTATCATTTGATCAAGTAAATCAACGCCGCCCATTGAGTGGTTATATAATTTTACAATTTCAGGTCTTGAAACGTCTACGTACTTCTTCTGGGTCTTATCCCACCTAGAAACTAAGTCTTGCTGCCCAACACCGACAAAATTCGAAGCAAGAATCACTGTACGATTATCTATCCATTGTACTAATGCCACATCCCCATTTTCGGTAGTCATTTCATTATGAGATCCCCTACCTCTTTGTTTCAACTCTTTGTCATTCAATAGTGGAGGCTTGCTAAATCGATTTACTCTTACTGTCCCAGCAGCATATATTTTTTATGCTTCAGGACTTGCAGAAGTTGAAATGATGAAAAGTAGTTATCGAAATACAGTTTGTGTCCCTCTTTTTGTATTCGTTCTGAAAGATGGATGACAAGTGATGCTCCAAAGCCAAATGTTTTCAAGTTGCCTACGTCAAAACCAGCTCCTTGATAAATTACGAAATCGTACGCTATCCCAGATCTTCCACATAGAACGAATATTTTCACACCCCAGGGAGTTGGTTTACCTTTTGTATATTGCTTGATTGATAGGTGTCCCCTGAATGGAACTATTTGCTCATCTATACATAAGTTTTCTTCTAAATCTATCTCTGCGCATCGATTTCTAATGGCATTATAAAGAGGGCGAACTTTATACAGTTTGTCATTACAATTTTCTGGAATCTCTAAGTTATTGACACAATGTAAATTTGTCCGGAGTTGAAAGAATCTGTCTCTACTCATTGTATTTCTGAAGAGAGTCATGTTCAAGGTTTTGTCCCAAAACAGTCGAACTTTCGGAAATTTTAGGCAGCCAATCGCAATGTAATCCAAATAAACTTTTTAGTTCAGATTTACTCGTTGGTTTGAATTGAACGTTTTTTTGATGGGCATATATATTGGTAAAAGTTGCCATTTTTTCAAATTCAGCATTATTTATATATTTTTGGAAATATTCTAAAGGACTTAGAACTTTAGACTCTCCATTGCTTTGGTCTGCTTCATTCCAAACTATATCAGGGTTCTGGAAATTGCGCTTACATCATTTTATATCATTCTTTGGTGTGATTATATCATGATTTGTCGGCTCCTATACGAACAATATCTGGTATAGTAGTTTGGAAATCATTTTCCTCCTCCCCTTGTTCGTCATCGCTCAACTCGATATCAGAAGAATTTTCCAGGAAATCCAGTAAAATAGCTGCATCTGCTTCATTCTCTGGATTGTAATATCTAATTTCTGAAATAAAACAAATTTTTGCATAACAATTTGTACCAACGGTGCAGAATTATGACCACAAATAGAAAGCAGAGTTTTCTTAGGCAATCAACTCTTGCTACCAATTGTGCATAATTATGCCGCCTAAACAAAACCGCCATTTTTTCATTTTGCTAAAAGGTGTTGGCAAAAAATATATGTGTATATATCTAGTTTCAACCTTCCTTTGCAATATTAGATAATAATATATACATTTATTTAGATAGGTGCATCGATAACAGACGATTAGTTTTAGCTTACCTCGTCTGCCAGCCATCATGGAAATAACTTAAATGTCAAAAGTGGTAGTTCTCATATTTGTCACAAGATCCCCGCCACTATGCTAGGCATTTTATAATAAACGTGTGCATTATTATGTACTCTTCATCTAAACGCTACAGATTTAGTTTAAGGCCGAGAAAAAAAATTAACAAAATTGTGTACATACTTATGCACATGGGGTCTTAAAGGGTTAAGCCAATTGACCAGGAGCAGTTTCACGCAAAAAGGTAAAGAATAATCTATAGGTGTTAAATGTTTCTAGTTTTAACTATAGAGAGAGACTCAAAATACTTGGATAACTTGTACAGGGAGAGCCAAAAATATATGATAACTTATGAACTATACAAGGAGGGCAAAACTTTAGGTTCAAAGTAAATGTTTTTTTAATACCTACAGAGTGAACTATGATTTTGGAAATATACCTAAAAAAATATGTTTGAAAATATACTTTATCTTTTTTTTTAACTTCTAAACGACAGGGACAACCAAACCATACACAAGGTTGACTATGTTTTTAAAGCCTATAGGGTTAACTATGTTTAACCTATAGGGTAAAAAAAAAAAAATATATATATATATATATATATATATATATATATATATATATATATATATATATATATATATATATATTTTATATATATATATATATATATATATATATATATATATATTTATATATATATATATATATATATATATATATATATATATATATATATATATATATATATATATATATATATATATATATATAAATATAAAAATATATATATATTTATATATATATATAATATATATATATAATATAAAAATATATATATATATATATATATATAAAATAAAAAAAGAAAACTTAACTCATAACTGGGCAAAAATTTATCACTTCTAATAAAGGAGAAACAAAAATTGCTAAAGAAAAGGAAAGACGATGCTTTGGGAGATTTACCACGAATCAACAGGTGAAGATAACCAAAACCTTGAACGGGACCTAACCTACCGAGTGGTTCGGTTGAGTGTTGGGTTTTCCCCAGTGGTTCGGGTTCGAAATGGTTCGAGGGTTTGGGGAACTGTTAGCGTTAGAGCAGTTTATAACCGAGCGGTTAACGCTTAGATGGGTGACCGGTTCATGTTTGGGAAGAAACAAAATACGTTAGCATACAGAGTGGTCAAAATATGTCTTGAGCAATACTTTTAACTAATAATCTATAGGGAGAGCCACACCATACGGGGTGAACTATGTTTGGATAATACTTTTTGGAGCCTACAGGGATGATCAGAATACGTTACATCTTAAAAAAGTATAGGGAGAGCCAAAATAAACAGGGATTATGTTTTTAAGTAATAAAGGGAGAGCCAACTAACATGGTAAACTATGTTTGGAAAATACTTTTTAGAGTTTTACTAACATAGAAACACCAACGTAAAACCAACGTAACACCAACGTAACACCGGCGTAACACCAACGTAACACCGGCGTAACACCAACGTAAAACCAACGTAAAACCATCGTAACATCAACTTAACCATGTTTTTTATGTTTAAACTATAGTTTTTATGTTTAAACTATAGTATTTTATGTTTAAACTATAGTATTTTATGTTTAAACTATAGTATTTTATGTTTAAACTATAGTATTTTATGTTTAAACTATAGTATTTTATGTTTAAATTATAGTATTTTATGTTTTTTTTTAGAAAGGAGCCAAAGACGCTAGGAGACCAATATCAGACGATGGAAGCAACAAACAGGTAGTTTTTATACTTTTTTATTTTTTTATACCCATAGGGAACAGAGCCCGTAATTTTCCAAAATTTTCGCTTGGTTGAATTTATTCTATACTGTTTCACTTCCTCGACGGCTACGACTTCGTGTCGTTCAGTTCTCCTGAAATTCTTCGAAGTTATGCTAATAGGTTGGACCGTCGACTCGCTCAAAATCATATTCTTCATAGAGTCAAAATTGACAAGTTGTGAAGCGATAAAATTTAGTTTTAGGCCCTTAACCTTGCAAACCAGCTTTTCCTCATCACTCTCGGGTATAAGTACTCTATACGAATAGTTTTTTGGACCTCCACTTTCAAATTCTGCAATATAACTTCCAGGACCGTATCCTTTCAACTCGTCAGTCATATCTCCTATGAAATCACCTGTAGGAGGAGAATTTCTCCGTCTTTGTGAGCGAAAATTACACTGTCTGTGTCATAATATAATACTCGTTCTCCCAGCTGTTCCAAATAACTGTATAATTTAAGACGGGCTTGTGCTTTTACATATGCTGCAATGGCCACATTTACAGTCTTTAATTGTTCATAATCCTCTTCGATCTCTGAATAATTAACAATCATTACGTTTTGGGCTATTGGAACTATGGAATTTATTTTGAGAGACGGTGATGTCACAAGATCAAAATATTCTTGCGAATCTCGCACAAATTTAGTTTTCTGTTGTCTCTCCAACTGATCAAATTTTCCCCAAAACGAGTTCAATATTAGTTTTGCCAGAGATCTGAGGCCGGGATTGCTACCGATATTTTCGGCGTTTAATCTAACACCTTCTCTCGCTAAAAATTCTTCAATGTATCGGTTTTTATCCTCGTCGGTCTTGCAGCTTTTAGGCCAACCGGAAGCTTCCTGCTTAATTTTTATAAATTTGTTCATCATAGGTGTAAACAATCCTTCTTCTTCTTCCCCAAACTGTACCGTTTGATACTTCCATATTTCGAATATTTCCAATATCTTATACCCTTTTTTTTCGAGCTCCTTCATCACCTCGTCCAGAACCCAAGTTCCCGTCAGAGCTCTAGCCTCGTCATTATGAGAGCATTAGTAAAAAGACTTTTGGTGGCGCCCCCTCAAAAAGAAGAGCCATACTAAGATTAGATTAAATTCTTCATCCAAAAAAAACCCCCGGATCCAATTTTTTTCCCAATATTTTTTTTACATTACCCCAGATTTTTTTAAAAAAAAAAGAAAAATTAAATAAAAACTTTAACACCCTGTAAACGAAGGCCTTGCGGACCCATATTTGAAAAATTTTTTTTTTTTTTTGGGCCCCCGAATAAAATACCTGAAATATTAAATTTTCCCCATGAATCCCCCTGTATATATCAACTGATTTGACCATCATGATTTTTGCATTACACACAAGATGTTTGCGTGTTATTGACATACAGTGTTTTTCTTTAGATAAAAATGTAAAAAGCCGTTTTGCTGTAACTTGAACCGTTTTGACGTGACAGGACTTCAAAATGTTAAAAATGTCAATTTTAGACGCCATTTTCTCGAAAACTTATGGATCGATTTCAAAAAACAAAAAGCCAAAATGTGGACATTAAAAAGATCTTTAAAATGGTGTATCGCAAGACCCCCCCCATTTCTATTAAATTTTTTTGTGCAAGATGGCGCTGTAATTTTTAATTGTCAATTTTACTCTAAAATATAGTAGTCATGCATCATTTTTATCATCCCGTGTTTGAACTTTGTGACTTGATCCGTTTAAAAAAGATTGGGGGGCAGACAGCACTGCATTGTACGTAATGTATGGCAAACGGATCTGTGACTCCGACGAAAGGGGGAGGGAAGTGATATCATTTTCATGGTTACTTAACGGATAACAATAGAAAATACATTGTTATATGCAGAAACCTAGGTTACCCGCATTCTTTTAGGAGTCACAGAACTGTTGCCAAACTTTATATAACAAATCTTAATGACCAATTAAAATAAAAATACTGATCGTGAGGCTCTGCTAAGGTCAAGCTCAACATGTTTGGACGCTTTACTGAGAATCAGCTTATTATTCCTGATACGCATAAGTGTATTATTTTAAAAGATCCACAAAATATTGTTATAATTGCCTCTTTCCTCTCATCTATTCATTATATGTTGTGTTTTGAATTAATGTTTATAACCTGACATGATAATTGGTTGAAATTACCTGTATGTCAATTTTTTCTTTTTTTTTTTATAAGGGAATGAGATTGATTACCAAAGCTTTTGCACTCTCACCCAAGAAGAAGTGAGAGAATTAATCCCTAGAACAGGATATCGAAAATCTTTCCTAAGGATATATTCACCGTATCTTGTAGAGAAGGTATTTAACCATATATATGCAAAGTTGCATCAGCGACTTTTGAACAATGTGTAAATGCAAAATATAATAAAAACCTTTGTCTTCATCTTGTTATTTTATTAGATTAGCAAGTACAGGGTGGCCCATTTACCTTGGGAAACAACTAACCTTATCTCAGAACCTATGAGGTGTATCAAAAAAATATTTTACAAAAGTTGTAAAGTGACGTTGTGGGCATACTTTAACCGTTTCGCGCCTATATTTAGAGCGCGAAGAGTTACGATTCTCGCCCTTAACGACATTTGATTGTCATTGCCGGGAGAATCATTGCTGATCCACGAAAGAAGATCAGCAAAGTGTTCCTGTACGAATTTCACCAGGATATTTTGCGCGCCGTTCTTGTCGCGATGAATACCCTTATGACATTTACTGCAAAATACATAACGGTGTCCACGTTTATTTGCAACCTGGCAAAACTCGCTCGAGGCCCAGGCATAGGCCATCTGGCGCTGCTTATCGTAAACAAGCCGATACTATTCAGTAGGTAGCTTTTGTACCGCGTACAGTGTTGAGAATGGTGCCACCTTTCCGCGGCAGATGACGTTCAGAGCATCCTCGGGTACAGTGACTTTATTCTTCGGGTACCTCGGGGCGGTGGCAACTTTCCGTTCAATCGTCCCGACGCGATTGTATTTTACAATAGTGGTGGAAAAGTAATTTAAAGTGGAATATGTCAATTGTTACCAAGAAAGAAATCACAGCGGAAAGATGACAATTCCTAAAGGTGCAAAGAAGTTAATGTGACCTTGTCGACAAAATATGATTCGGGCTCATCGAATTCGAACTAAAAACTAAAAATTGCAGGATAAAAGCACAATTAGACGCCAACGACTTTGACAAAAAGGATTTTGTGTGTAATGTGTAAATGCAAAATATAATAAAATCTTTGTTTGATTTCCTTATTTTATTAGATTAGCAAGTACCTACATCCCGAAAATCGAAGACAAATAATATATAAAACCCAAAGTGCACTATGTGCGTATATCTTCTGAAACTTCCTAAATTCAAATGGCTTTGGGGTAAATTTCAATAATATGCGTACTGTTACTAAATATTTCTACCCATCTATAGCGACGTCGTCTCCTGACGGTTTTTCGTGACTGACGGTTTTTCTTCTCGATAGGTCGTGTGTTTTATTAGCTATTACAACTGCCGCGACTCGCACTACGCTGTACGTTCTTTCAACCCCATACATTTTCAAAAGACAAACATTGTTACATAGTGCGTCTTCTATTTTTTTAAATGCTAACCCCCTAGATCTAGATCTAGTCGCGCGTCCGGCCTCGCATCGACTGCGTTCCGCCTAGTTCGGCGAATGGCCAGCGACGTTCGGTAGGTGGCGCGTCAATCGCTTGCGTCGGTCTCTTCCTTCGTTCTTCGATTCATAATTTTTCAGTTTATATAATGTGTCCTCAAAGAATGCGTTAGAAAAAAATATATATATATATATATATATATATATATATATATATATATATATATATATATATATATATATATATATATATATATATATATATATATATATATATATATATATAAATTATTTTATATATATATATATATATATATATATATATATATATATATTATATATATATATATATATATATATATATATATATATATATACAGGGTGAGTCAACGATAAAGTTCATTATTTCATTGGTTTCAAAAGTTATGAGAAAATAGTAAATACAAAAGATGTAAAGATTCTTAGATGCACAATTTAAAATTATTTTAAAGTATACAGAGTGGCTCAAAAAGCGTGACGAATAAAACATACATTTTTTAAATGAAACACCCTATTTTTAAATTTTGTTTTGAATTCCTTTTAAAATTCTTCAACTTTTTTATTAATAATAATGCATACCTAAACCTAATAGTTTTTCCAATATTTTAATTTTTCTAAAAAGAAAATTATTTTCACACTTGCAAAAAATTACGATAGCGCCATTATTTTTGAAGGTAGATCACTCATATTTGAAATATTAGGTTATTCGAAGATGAGGAAAAGATATTGCAACGGTTTTAATTAGATGTGGGTGTTCAAAATAAACGAATATATTTGGATCATTTTAAATTGAAAAATCTGATTTTTTAAATGGCCACCCATATATTATTATTATTTTTTTTTGAAAGATCTTACAAAAACCCACAACTTTTATTAAAGGGCATATACCTTTTTTAATACTTTTGATTTATTTTTTAAATTTTCCAATTTTTTACCCTTCTTTCTGTCTAAGACTATTTATAACATTAGTTTCATATATATATATATATATATATATATATATATATATATATATATATATATATATATATATATATATATATATATATATATATATATATATATAAATATATATATATATATATATATATATATATATATATTTTGGAAAAAATTTTTGTGCCCTTCACCGGTCCTTTGACTTTTGTTTTTTTGGGGTTTTAAAAAATTACCCCATCTAAAAAACAGGTCTTGTTTCTCCCTATCTGCTAGTTTATTAAAAGCATCTAAGACTGATTGCCTCATATGTTGGGTTATATTTAAGAAACATCGTCGTGGACAAACACAATCTCTTCCGACCACTCTTTTCGGCACGACTTTTTTAACAGTATTTACATACTCATCTCCACTAGCACTTGAAATTTTGCGGACATTTCTGCCCATTCATGTTCCCTTTGGGGACTTTTTCCCCCCCCTTTTTTTTAACATTCTCTCCTTTTTTTGGGGTTTGCGGACACGTTTTGGAAAAATAGTCAAAGCCTTTTGACTTCCCTTTTTTTTTAAAAAAAAATCTTAGACGGGCTAGTTTTTTGCCATTATATTTTTACTAACATGCCACGGACTTGTCTGATTCTTGCACCAAAGGACTCGCAATTTTAATTTTTATGGGGTGACATGTTTAACTCATTTTATGAGAAAAGTGGACTTGCCCGGTTCTTGCACCAATGTCTTCAATTCCGTATGGCAATGTCGGCTTTCCTTATTTCTTCAAAGTTTACTTTCTGTAACTTTATGTGTATGAACAGTCTTTTCAGTCTGCAGAGTTGGTAGGTAGTTTTAATTCTGGAATGTCTAGGGAGTACTGGAATTCCGTTTTCTTTGTTTTTGAAAGGTTTCGCCGTTCATTTCTAGCGGACAATCTGTGATCTTAATAAGGCATGGTTTGTTAATCTTCCTTATATTTGGTAGGCATTTTGTTTTCACTGTAGTGTTTCCATCGGAAATTACCAAAATTTCCTCTCCATGTATTTTTCAATACTGGCTTTTGTGTAGTAAATTGTTGAATATTCATTGATGTTGGTTTTTGTAAGTTTGCTGAGACATTGGTCCTTTTGACTTAGTTTTTCTCTCGACAGACTAACAAATCCTCAATGATAGGGCATTTCTGAGGTTGTCCATTGTCCTTCTTCAGTGGTTAACATATAAAGTTTAGGTAAAATAATAGTTTGGTTAAGAAGGGGGTTTGGGGGGAAAATTCTGTACATTGAAAAAATTTTTGGGTTTAACCCAACCGGAAAAAATCTGGGGAAATTAATTTGGGTTTTTAAAGATTAATAAAGTTGTCTTTGCCGTAGATTTTTTTATGTTTTTAATTAATTCGTTTAATTGTTCTGAATTTAATATGAAACTATGCATAACATTAGCTTTAGCAAATGAGATTGCATTTTCTATATTATTTACAGGATTTCTAATTTTATTTTATTGACTCAAAATATTATCCTACATAAGCGATGTTATTAGAGTTGAAAAAATATTTAATTGATTGTTTTCTTATGATGCTATTTTGTTACTAATTTCATTTTGATTGTTCGTAATTGTCATTATTTTTTTGGAGAAAGTATCAATTATATTTCTGAGTATAATCTGTTTGTTCTTAAATAAATATTTACTTATTTGTTGGTTTTTAGTAATTACTTTTAAATAGCCATTTATTTATTTTGCCTACAATGTTTATCAGACCTCTTTTATGACGGTTATTATGATTTTTTTAAAAAATTTAAATGTCTTTTTTTATTGAATTTTTGGTCAATTTTTTTAATTTTTTTGATAAGTACCTTATTATGGGAAATTTCTTTAAACATAATTATTTAAAAGGGAAAAAACGCTCGTATTGAGATTTTAAAAAAAAAAATTTTCCCCGGATACAAAAAAGGTTTTTTAATTCTTTTTTTATGACGCTAAACTCATAGCCCGGGGTTTTTTAAAAGAAGAGCTGAGATTTTTGGGCCCTCTGAAAAAAAAGAACGTTGTGGTTTTAAAATTTTTTTTTTAATGGATCTTTTTTTTAAGGGGTTTCGACCAATTCATGATCTAATGGGTTAATTACTTTTTCGTATTTTTTTGTTTCTTTTTAAAGGGGGGGGCCATTTTTTGCCCTTTTTAAACGAGAATAACTTTAAAAAAAAAAAGGGTATAAAAATGGGTTTTTGGATGCACTTATATTTCTTTAAAGTTTATTCTCAAACCCTTTTGATTTTATTGTGACATTCCATTAGCTCAAAAAAAATGGCCATTTTCCATTTTAGGACAACTATGTTATTTTAAATGGAACACCCTGTATATTTTTATATTTTAAAAAAATTTTAAATTTTCCCCCCTTTAAAAAAAAGTACACAAGCTTATTTATCTAAAAAAACTTATTTATTGCCTTTTAAAAATTGACTCATTAACCCAAAAATATTATTTAACAATTAAAATTTGCTTCATATGTTAAAAAAAAAAGGGCCGCCAAAGGTATAGGTTATTCAAAAATTTTAATAGTTACAATAAGGTTACATTTTTTTTAAAAAACTACTGAAATGTTGAAAATGCCTTCCGCCGACTTCCCCCAATTTTTTTTAAATTAAAAAAAACTTATTAAAACTATTGACTAAAAATTCTTGGGGAATATTTTCTATTATGTTTCGGATATTAATTTTTAATTGCTCAATTTTTGGGGGGCCCCAAACCACCTCTTTTAAATATCCCCAAAAAAAAAATGGGGAACAGTCAAATCTGGTGAACGAGGTGGCCAGGAAATAGGGCCTCCTTTCCCCAATCCCCGGTTTCCCCAAAAACGTTGGTCAGTGAACCTTTGGGGAATGTTAGCATAATGTGGTGTAGCCCCATTTGGGGTTGAAAATAGGGGGAAATTCAATATTTTTTTCTTTTGGGGTTGGGGAAAAAAAAATATTTGCAGCAATAACGTAACCCCAAAGGTTAAAGTTGGGTCATGAAAAAAATGGCTCAAAAAATTTTTTTTTTGCTTTGACATACCACACCAGACTGTGACTTTTGGCGAATTTTAACGTGTTCGTTATATTATCGAGGATTTTCTTTCCCCCAAAAACTTGCGGTTATGCTTTTTACTTTTCCATTGAGGTGAAATGTGGTTTTCGTCTGACATTTTAAAAGTCTCCCCAAAAATGTATATTGTTCCTTACTAAATTTTGAATTCTCTGGAAAAATTTCCCCCCCCTTTGTAAAATCTTTTTTTTTATTTCTTGTAACATTTAATTTTTTTGTATGGTTTAAAAATTTTAAGTTCTTTTTTCATTGATTTCTTGTACTGTAGTTTTAGGAATATGGACTGAACTTGAGATTTTTCTTGTTGAAATGTTGGATCTTCCTGAGTTTTTCCCCGAATTTGTAACGTTTTATTTAGCAAATTCTCATTGTTTACTAATTTCTTTTTAGGGCTAAAGATCCTGTACCCCCGAATTTTCTGTACCAGATTTTAATTAATTTTTGTGGTGGAGCTTTATTAAAAATGTTTCTAAATCTCCGCTGGGTATTTTTTTCTGATTTGGTTTCGGCAAACATAATAACACATTTTCCTTTTTCGCTTAACGAGAACATTTTGCGTTTCCCCAATTAAAAAAACTTGTCAAAAATGACCAACAATGGCTGAAAAAAGGGGTTTGGGGTTCTGTTATGGAAACGAGATAACTTTGTTTCCACAGGGACTTTTAAAAACACCCTTTTTAAAAAAATATTCCTATTCGACATACAGTCAATTCTTTGATTTAAAAAATGCCTTATTTTAAGATAACCATAGCTTGTGTTACTTTTTTTTTAAAGGGGAAAATTAAATTTTAAAAATATTGAAACATATACAGGGTGTTCCAAAAATAACAAAGTTGTCCTATATCGGAAAATCGGCCATTTTGTTTTTGAGCTAATGGAATGTCACATAAAAATGGTAAAAAAACGAGAATAAACCAAAAAATATAAGTATTTTTTTCGAAAACCCATTTTTTATATCTTTATTTGTTCAAAAAAATTTTTCGCGATCAAAAAGGGAAAATTTTTGGGCGGCCACCCTTTTTTTTGCAATAACTTTTTCTCGTATAAAGGTACGTTTGTGTTAATAGTTTTAGGTTCGCCTCTTTGCTCGTTTACTTAATTAGTTTTTTGCTTATTTATAAAATTTTTTTATAAATTTTTTTTTGATATTCTAGACGTTTTCCCCCTGTTCTTGCATATAATTAGTAAGTTTTTGTTCGTCTTTTTTGTTCCAAATTTTGGGGTTCAAGTTTAGTTTTTACTTTTTAAACTGGAAAGGCGCATATTTTAAAGAGCCTATGTTGAATTATTTTAAGAGAGAATAGCCTAAATCATTAATTGGGTAATATTGGTTTTTGGGTTTTTTTTTCTTTTTAAAATTGGGGGTTTTTTTTTTTTATTTAAATTAGGGTCGGCAATTGTCTTAATATTTATGCCCAAAATGAGTGCTTTTATCCTATCTATAAATTCAATAACAGATTCGTTTCTATTTTGACATAAGAAATTTACTTGTTGGATTAAAACATTTCTATCAGTTTTATCGCCAAATTTAAGTTTTAATGCTTGTGTTATCTCAAGCCAAGTTTTTAAATCTGATCGGCCTGCTTGATCAACAATTTTTGCAGTTATTGCAGCAAAAACAAATTCTTTTAGGCTTTCGTCATTAGTATTTAAAAAACCTCTATTATACAATATATCTACGCTATTAATAAAATAATCTAAATGTTCGGTTCGACCTGAAATCGGCCTTAAAATATGTGCAATTTCTTTTTCGGCAACTAAAGAACTCATATTTGTTTGATTAGAGTTATTTTTTTCAATAATATTTCACTTATAAAGATTTTCAATATATATCATTAAATCAAAAAATTAAAAAATAGGTAAGTACACACTCAGTTGTACAACTAAAATAGGGGTGGAAAGGCTGCAATTGTGAATTTTCTTGCCTGTGGGATGCAGATGGCTCGGATTTCAGTGAACAGTTGAAACTGATGACTATACGGGTTTTCAGGAACAACGGGGTTTTCGAAACACAGGTATTAATCTTCTAAGATCCTACCGACGACCGCGCCAGTTAAGTAACTTAGTAAATAATTATAAGTAATCCTAAAGGGCCCAAACAACTATTTATAACCTTCTAGTATCTACATGAATACATCAATAGGCATTTTGATTAAGGGTAGTTTAATGATAATGAGGCTCATGACCCATATAACTATAGTAAAAACAGCTAGAAATATGATAAAACTAAACACGTTTTAATTGGTGCGTTTTTTATTTATCTGTGAAACGTAATATCTGGTTCTTTTTTGTAACTACTACTTTTACACTGGTATGCACCACAAAAAACCATAACTAACAATCAAGGCCCTTTTAAATTTCCCAAAATCACAAATAAACTGGTTTTAAAGTAACACAGTTTACCGCTTTGGTCAAATCTAAACCGATCGATAAACCGGTAATTAAACCCACGCTTGTCGGGTAGCTTGTTACGTGTCCTCTCCCCATCTCTTGTCTAAACAGTTTTACAACAAAAATCTGTAAAAGTTTTACTGTAAAGGTTTAATTTAAATTACTAAAAGTTAACTTCACTAGTTATTGCTGTTCTGTTAAATAACAGAGACCAGGTGACTGTAGGGTCAGTCTTGTAGACTTGTTAGTGTTTGTAAAATAAATGTGGAATTATATTGTCAATAACTTTAATACATAAATTATGAATCCTTATTACTTTATATAATTTTTGAGAAGCTACCTAAACTGCCATTAAGGGTAGAATATTTGCCTAGTACTTCTGGCATTATACCTTTACAGAATAATTTCTTAGCCAAAAATATTTTTCGAATGGTACTTACATATACATAAAATCCTTTTTGCTTCAAGCAATAAGGTAACAGTAGCTTCGCTCTGTTATGGCCATGTGCATCTGCACTTGGTAGTAATAATCATGATCTTTTTTTAACAGCTAAATTTTTTTTTCTTTAACTTTAGAAATGATCTTTTATTTTCTAATAAAGTGATATTACAAAATATTTTACTAAAGCCTTAAAAAATAACAACTATAAAATTCGTATGTCTTTAAAATTAAATATATATACAAAGGTATGAAAACTAGCTTTTACAATTGTCAGGTAAATAAAATCTAAGTAAAGGAAACTTACTTCTGCCAATTGAGCACAATATGGGCATCTAATTTCTATTAAACAAATTCGACAGCAATTACATTCTGCTACTGCATCAGGTGAAGCACCAAAGTACGGATAGTTTGGAATTATACTAGTCCCGCATAATAGGTGCGAATGTTATTATGCATTTTCTTTATTTCTTTGATAAAATCTACGAGGATATGCAACATTACATTATTGTAGTTTATTATCCTAGTATTTAACATAGTATTTGCCAAGAGAGCTGTGCCAGCATTTGCAATAGTTAAACAAGTTATCACTTTGTAAAGCAAATATATTAATTCAGAAATTTGAAGTCAATTTCCTTTAACGTATTTATTTTTCCAGTACACATCCCTAGTTTTCTTTTCTATGGCAAAGTACTCCTCTTTACTAAATGAAAAATCAGTTCTAAGTGCTAAAAAGACAGCATTAATAAAATAACTATTATAAGTTAACCATTTTTGTAACCTATCTGTATTATGGAGTTCAAGAAGGGTTTTATTTATTAAGGAATACTATCTTTAAACTTTTATTTTACTGCTAATTTCAGTTAAATATGGTTTAGTGACCAAATGCAACACAGAGCCTATGAATGGAATCTGAGCTAATAAGTCATTAGCTTCTTCTACAGAAAATAAAGCAATCATTGGGTTCTCCTTATTGCTTTTATTACTTTAAAGACTAGCTCATTGTCCTCAATTATTTTTTTGGCGTTTGAAAATTTATATAAGAGAGTCTGTTGGGTTCAATAATTTTATTAGCTAGGGGCATCCAATAGGCCCTAACACCTTAAAGAAAAAAAACCAACAAATCAATTATTTGAACACTATCCTTTTTTGAAAATTATTCAAAGAAAAAATCTTATTTCCGAAAGCTTCTGCGAATGCTTAACCTAAATACACAACAATTTAACTTTTATATGTTTTGACCAGAGCTTATGGAAAAAATAAACTAATAAATAATAATTAAAGTCATTTATGTTTCTCTTATAACATCAAGTTTTATAGGGATAGTCACAAAGCATCCACGTATCTCATAAATATCGTTTGTAATTTAACCTCTTCCAAAATTAAGAGAAAATTGTCAATACCCTATGTTTTTCACCCAGCCACATGAAGCAAATTTATATGCCTCCACACTCTTGTGTGCTTTTATATCTTCCATTCTATACGCACTGGTTAAATGAATAAGATGCATAACTATGTCTGGACAAATAAGTTTGGGAAAGTCAATAATATTTTGGGAGCAGATTTTAACATTTGCTTGGTAGGGATCAAACCCATTTTTTTCCAAAAACCTTTTTCGAATGGTACTTATATATACATAAAATCCTTTTTGCTTCAAACAATAAGGTAACAGTAGCTTCGCTCTGTTATGGCCATGTACATCTGCATTTGGTAGTAATAAGCATGATCTTTTTTAGCAGCTAAACTTTCTTTCTTTAACTCCAGTAATATTTTTTTATTTTCTAATTAAGTGAATACCAAAAATATTACAAAATGTTTTTCTAAAGCCTTAAAAAATAAAGACTATATAGTTCGTATGTCTTTAAAATTAAATATATACGATGGTGTGAAAACTAGCTTTTACAATTGTCGGGTAAATAAAATCTGGGTAAAGGTAACTTACTCCTGCCAATTGAGCACAATATGGGCACTTAATTTCTATTAAACAAATTCCACAGTGTTAAAAAGCGTTTACAAATCAGCTTACTTCATAAAAATTTTCTATAGGTAAATTAATTTTCTGTGAATAAAATTTCAGTACTCTCGTCATCAAAACCCTGACTTTTGTCGGAGGATATGCCAGAAAACATTGGAGATTCTCTAGATGGGCATTCCAACAGCTTCAATCTTTCCCTTGAAATAAGTGTCTGTATTTTTTCCTGGAGTTTAAGTCTGTCTCTCAGAAGGAAGTCCTTTAATTGGGCTGTAACATATTTTCCAAAAGCATCAACTTCGTCAAGTGGGGCCCTCGACGTTGAAGGCCTGTTCTAAGTTATCTTTTGTAGCTTTTCAATGGCCAACTCAACTTTCGATACTTTGCTTAACCGCCTTTAGGCGAGGGCGTTGACATTTGCGTAGCTGGTGGTGGCAAGACTGAAGTTTGGGCCGTTTCTTGCCCTTCTGGCTGATCTTCCACAGCATTAGAGTCCAAGTCGAGTTGTGTATTGTCCGGGTCTTTAAGTTCAGCATCATTAGTGGAAGTCTCGCTGGTTGCTGAAACATCCTGTAAAAACACAAACGCTCATTAATATTCAGGTATTACACATTTTCCAGTGTACATATATATATATATATATATATATATATATATATATATATATATATATATATATATATATATATATATATATATATGTATATATATATATATATATATATATATATGCATCTTACTATCACCCGGGCGTCCATACATTCTGAAATCCCTATCATCCGAGCGTCCGCTGCTTCGGAGCGTCCGTATACGGACGCCCGGAAGATTTCCTTCACTATAGGCCTTAGGAGAGTCCCATCAGGTTATTGCGAAAGTTTGGGCTGGACGCTTTGTGGGTAGTAAAATATGTAAATTTCGTATATTTTTGTATATTTTTAGTTGAGCCTACTTACCAGCAGGCGGCAGAGCGTTAGCTGGTGTATATTTCCACCAATATACACTTTTTACATTATGTCGATTTCCGGGCGTCCTTTAAAATCTAATTTTCATGTCACGGATACCTAGTATTTGGCAACATTGTAGAATAACATTTTTTCAGTTAGTTT
Organism: Listronotus oregonensis; assembly: GCA_019359885.1. NCBI lineage: Eukaryota > Metazoa > Arthropoda > Insecta > Coleoptera > Curculionidae > Listronotus > Listronotus oregonensis. The sequence continues at coordinate 44,394 of JAHBCN010000861.1, read as the reverse complement.
AAGATATAAGTTAAGGTGTATTATAAAATTGTTTGATCTGTCGGCGTCCGTTATGGTTTACTGTATATCGCTTTAACAAATAAGTATGTGGGGATAAAAAGTACATATGAATTTTTAAACTTAGCGGCAGGAAAACTGTTTAAGTTAATTATAGGGATTATGTATAAATTGACTTCATAGTTTATATTATATTTTTAAAACTTGTGTATTATTTAAAATAAAGAAGTTTCTAGTTTAAAATATTATTTAACTTCCTGAAAGTTTGTGATAAATAACAAAAATCTTCATGTATTTTCTCTTAGATGCATTTTTGGGAAGGTTGGAAAATGCAGACCGCAATGTGAAATATTGCTTTAGATTTTTCGACAGCTTAAAAAGTTAAATAATATTTTATATCTATTATCTCTTAAGGCGACTTATTAAAGATCCCAAATGAAGTATGGATTGTAAGGAAATATAGCTTAGTGGCGTTTGCAAAACTGTGCAAAAATGTTGTTTATGACTGGCTTTTTACCCGGACAGCAGGTGCCGTAGGGCTACACAAAAAATATTTCTAACACTGTGGAGACGCATCTAATGACAAGCAAAGTACAGTTAAATATGTCGGCATCAAATACTAAATTCCGTTATTTCCTAAAATGACTAGTCAATAAATGTATCGCAAGAAAACAGCGTAATAACCTTATTATTACAGTGTCTGACTAACCATTCAGTCATTTTCTGTAATGCCTGAACCGGTTTTAAGAAAATAGCGTACCTAATAATCATTTTTAATTAATTGTTTGTCTAAGCATTAGAGGTTATGACTAAATGGTTAGTTCTTGTTAGTCGTAAGCTGTCGGTAATACATATACAGGGTGTCCTAACTCTATTTATTGAGAAGAACAATACGCTGTGGGTCAATTATTGCTGTTTTTTTTTAAATAATAAGGTAACTAAATCTGTCACTCTGACACTGAAAGAATTATTTTAAAAAAATCATAACAAAAAACAGTTTTAAAAAACGGTCAGCAGTTTGAAAATTTACTGTTAGATGTTTTATTGATTGTTTTTATTTTCAATTGTTTTTAATTCTTACATCAGAAGATCAGATAATACTATATTAGGTCGTTTTCTTAAAGCCAGCTTACGTATAGTATGTTATACATTTTTAATGTAGAATTGAATTGAAAATTGTGCATGCCGTAAGAGTCAAAATTTGTCAAAATATACAGGGCGTTCTATTTTAAAAAACACACTTAACAAGAAAAACCCTGTTTTCGAGATCTTAGAGTATATTTACCAATACTGTTATTAAAATTAGCGTTACTAAACACTCATTTTTTATTTTAAGTTTTTTTTTCTGTATCATGTACAGGGGCCGAGATATTTAGTATTTAAATAGAGTTGGGACACCCTGAATATGTACTGATGAGTCATCTTAGGAAAGGGTGGATTTTAGTTTTTGACGCTTTCAAGCAATGAAAATTTGATACTAGTTCTCTATTTGCAGGTGATTGATTAAAGTAAAACCAGTCAAAATTCATAAAAATCTATTTTTAGAATGTTTTGTTTTATTTGTTTTTCTGAGAAAAGGATATTATTCATAAATGCATGTTAACTCTTAAATGACAATACTGGTGTTTTAAGAAATGTAGATACCCAAGCACTTTAATGCAGAGGGCTAAATTAAAAAAAGGGGGTCTTGTATATTTAAGACTGTTTAAGATATTTTTTCCAGGTATTTTAGAAAGAAAACTCTTTTATGTTGGTTTAATTAAGACTTTTGAAGTAAGAAAGGAAATAAGGAAGTTAGCTAAAAAATAACAAAACATGTATTTGTGTTTAGTTTTTCTTTATTAAAATATTATTTTTAAAGTAAAGAAGGACTAATACTTCACTCGTGATATTTTATCAGGATTATTTCAAACAAGATTGTTAAATAATTTAAAAGTTTATTTGTTACCTACTTAAAGTAAAAACGAATATAAGTTTTGAAATAATAACACATTTTTGGTATTAGATAATAGGACTAATAATAAATTGTGGAATATTAGTTATTTAAAAAAAAAACAGGCAATTGTAGGTTTTTTTTCAGTGACCTAATGGTGGGGAAGAAACAATCTGTAGTGATTTTTAGGTTTAGAAAAAACTTGTTTATAATCAAGGAAACATTTGTATTAAAATACTTAATTACTATCGATAAAAAACAAGAATGTCCTCCTCGCGAATTTGCAAATAATTTATTTTTTCTTTTTTTGAATTATATATTTATTTTGCACAAATACTTTTATTTTTAACCAGTCTTTGTTCTTCAGCAACTCTGGGTATTTATCTTTTAATAACATACAGTCAATCTTTTTGGGTGCTTTCTTATTCAGTATGTGTTTAGAAAAGAATGTAGTGACTACGCTTTTTTGCTCATCTGTCCATGCCGTAAGAATTCGTTTGGATCTTTTAGCAGAAATATTTGTTAGGATTGGAGGTTTTGGCATTTCTTTCTTGAAAGTGCCTTCTGAGGATGTTGATTGCATCTGTTTAGATGGGTGACCTAATAAAGTTGATGGCAAATTGTAAGTCTCATTCGAATCATCCAAAAAATCGTCATCATCAGATTCCTCAACTATATCGTTTAGATCTTCTTCTAAACTAATATCAATTTCACTTAGGGGTTTACCCTTAAATTCGGCTGCCTCTCCTTTTTCCATTAATAACAGAAGCTTGGATACTTTGGCTGTTTGATAAATATCATCGGGTAATCTGTAATTACCTCGGTGAACATCTAGAGTATGACCCATAAAATTAGCCAGTTGTTCCAGGTCATTATTGGTCATACTAAAAATTTGGGTTAATGTAGCCAGATGTTTACGCAGCTTTGTTGCTGTAATAGATTTGGGGTTTTTTGCGCCACATGATTCTGCGTAATTTTTTAAAACTTTATATCCACAAATTGGCATACTGGAATTCGGTCTGCCAAAAAGATATGGGTTGTTTTTATCAACAAATATTTTATCTCTGTAATTTAACAAATGTTTTATATGTTCCTGCACATCAGTACTAAAAAGCACAGGAACGCCGCGGCCTCTCTTTCCCCTTATCACTACCCTTTTAAATTTTTTTAAAAGAATTTTTTCCGAAGCTGATACGATATTGGAAAATTCTTCGTAATTAGATTCGTAAGAATCCGACTTCAAGTATATATCCAGAGGCAATCTTTGGAGTTCTCCTGGTCGTCGCCGGTTTAATAATATAATTCTACAAAATATGGTCTCAAGAAGAATTAAATATTGGTCCTTGTCATGATTATTTTTATTCAAAGCAGCTATAGCAGAATTAGCCTTTAAAATAAGAAACTCTTTTAGTAATTTAAGGTCACCTGCCAATGGAACTAACGTAATTTTGTTCCATTTATTTAGATTTAAATCATTAAGTGCATGATTGGATATTTCATACTTCCATTGGGAATTTACAATTTGTATAAAAGTTTTTAAGTCTGCTTCACGTTCAGCAGAATTTACTGAAATATCTACTTGCTTTCGCTTTAAAGCATACAAAATGCCTATTTCTGCACACTGCTTTAAGGAAGTGCCCATATTCAGTGCATACGTAGGGGACTGGTATACGTCTTTTTCTGTAATATATTTTGCCACTGTTTTTGTTGCAGAAACAATAACATCAAAATATTCTGGCTTTAAGGCATCAAAAAGATTCTTTATGGATGGTTCTATTTTCCTTATTTCAACAAGGAGCTTTGCAAGTTCCCTCATTTTTCGGGAAGCTACGTTCACTTGATGCTTTTCCCGGTGAATTTTTATATATCTTGCTCCGAACTCACAAATAAGAAAGTCTTTTTTTGCTACCATGGAAATTTCATCAGCTCTCATTCTAGGGAAAACAGTTTCCTTTAACTTTTGATCAATAATTAATCCTTTTAAAAGAAAATTTTGTGCATCTGATTGTTGGCCTTTACCTTTTTTACCACAACATTTATTTCGATGTCGCCATAGATGTTTACGTGAAAAAAATCCTAAACAATTGTCACATGGCAATAATTTGTTAGTTTTAGAAAATCGAGCTTGTTGAACTGGTTTACAGGTTACACTACTAATAATATAGTTGCCTTTTTTACGAATAGCATCTAAAAGCGTTTTTCGTTCTCGACTTGTGGGAGGAAATGAAAAAATTTTCTGTACATCTGTTTCTAAAGAATGATTTCTTTTTAAATGCCTTGCAAAATTTAAAACAGCTGTCTCACAATAAAAGCAAAAGTCCTTTTTTTTGTGTCCTTTACGAATATCTCCATTACTTTTGTATTCTCCAAAAAGATCTGTAATTGGTGGAGTTAAATTCTGAAGACATTGATTGTTTCTGAAATGCGATGATTTTGTCTAAAACAAAGAATTGTTTTGAATAAAGTTACAATAGTTAAGTATTTGTTTGAAAAACTTTAAAAAATATCTATTACTGACACTACTTTAAAAATAAAGGTAAGAATAAAAAGTTATAAGGACGAATTTCTTAAAAATTTCTTCTTCCTGTCGTTAATCTGAGAATCAATGACACACGTTTTATGAATTGTTTGATTTAGGCAGAAATTCCACATCGTTGTTTCGATAGAATAAATGAGTAAATAATCGACCGATTGCCTGACCTACCTGGGTGTACTAGTTACTACGCATACAGAATGTCCGCACAACTTTTATTTTCTCTAAGCCCCGGAAAAAGTAATTGGCTTTTTGGAAATATTTTTTAATAAGTATAATTAAAATTTTAGCGTGAATCAAACACTATTTTTATAAATACAGCTTTGAGGTGGTTTGATTCAAATTTAACCTCCTCTAAAGGGATTGGAAATTTAGTTTTTATGCTAAACCAATTTAACTTTTAAATGGTCTCGTTGGCTTTTGAATCGAACACTTTTTTCGACAAAAAAGATTTTTGCCCTTTTCTGCGTCCGCAGCGCACTACTTGGTGTACCCAGGTAGGTCAGGCAATCGATGACTTACTCGTCTATCCTAGCTAGACAACTATGCAATGTTTCTACCCATGGGCGTCCATACAACAATCTACAGTTATTTATTACTGTATCTTTGGTTTTAAATTTTTTGAGAGTCCTATCGACTGTTGATTTTCCGGGTAACGCTCTATTCGGACAGTGAGCAGAGAACATGTCTGATACTTTTGGTAATTATTTCCTTGATATTACCATTGATTTATTAATACTTTTTCTTTAGAAGTGTAACTCATGGTTAATCTTTTCGCTGTATGATTTTATAATAATGATAAAGCACTAAATTTCAAAATGATAACGTTAATTTACAACTAACTGGTATTTTTATTGTTTTTTTCATAAATATTATGAGCTGATAATAAAGTAACAATTTTAAAAAATATATTAGAATCTAACACGCAAACGGTGTATCCAAAAATTCTAAAATTTTTACCATGGACGTAGATTTGCATGCTTTTTAATAAACTTTAATAGAATTTTTCTCCGAAATAATGAGGGAAGCCAATAATTAACCCCAAAATTACATGGGATTATCCCGTCCGACGCGACGATGCACCACCCCGTTTCTATACCTATTAATTAAAACGAATAACATATCAATTGCTTATTTTATTTAAAAAAAAATAATTTTAAATTTCTTGATTTTTCGCCGAACTCATTAATAACTTCTGAATCTATTCCTGTCTTTATCCTGGCCATCCAGGGGGGAGCAACTACCTCCCCCCCCCTTGCCACCCCCCTTATGGACGCCCATGTTTCTACCTAAATCAAACACTTTATGCTGTATGAATCTTGTTTTATGGGTAAGTATTTTACTCGTATCTAGGGGAGTAAAAATGGGTCAAGAACTACCATATTCGGTTACTAACTATATTATGTATTTTCTAAGTAACACAATGCTAAGGTTAAAAAGTATACGTTAACAACTAAGTATTTATTATTTACCAATAAAAGAATAAAATACTAGAAACTACACTATTTCATAAAGAAATAAATCTTAAATTTTAAAAATGGTAAAGAACGAATTACGTGGCAGTAATTTTTTATCTAAACAAATATAAAAATTTACGGGGGATCGCCTAAGTACACTTAAGGAACTTACTAACCAGAACCTATAAACTTTTTTTTTTAAATTATAAAGCTCAAAGCTGAATTAAAAATTTATTTATAAGTTTTCGACACACATAAGAACCTAATATCTTCCCAAAAATTAAAAATTCAAAACCTAAGTAGTAAAACTACTTCAGTAATATTGGTAGGGTACATAAATGGGTAAAAAACTACCTAACTTTAAGTCAGATATAAGGGTCTAATTAAAAATACTAAAAATAAGGACTCTCAGTTTTCCAAAAACTGTTTTTGTAAAAATCCTATAGAAAAACAGAAGACGATACTTTAAATCTATAAAGAATTCCTTAAAATACGTTACAACAAATTTTTGCAATATTTACAAGAATTGTTGGATTGTATCCGCGTTAAAAATCTTTTATAAAATATTAAGAGGGATAAAGAAAGAAATATTAATTAATATTACAATAATTATTTTATTTTTATTTACAGGCAATGCCTAAAAGAAATGATTAGCTTAAACATGGGGCCAGTTTTGTAAAACAACTTTCAAAAAATAAAAAATAAATTTGCTTTTATAAAATAGTGAAAACCTAATTTTTTTCTCATTGCAAGCTCAATAAGAAACCGCATAACACTTATATTTAAAAAAAATCAATAATCAGCTACAAATGAGAGTACTGTTAAAAACGAACACTTATAAAACAATCAAAATAACCGTTATTTTCTGTATTTTTTCACTTCATATGGGATTTATGTCATGTTCGGCATTACGTTAAAAATAGAGATCTACCACTAACCAGAATCTTCATAATTTTTATTAAAATTCCAACCATTGTAGTGCTAATTGTTTTTTTAATTTTTAGATGTTTTTATATTTTATTATACCTTAAAAACGGTGGCAAACTTGACACCTAAACCTATATGAATATTTAAATAAATAATATGTTGAAATAATGAATGTTGAGCTGTTTTGCTTAGTGCCCCGAATAACTTTTTATGAAACCTTAAATGATGAACAAAGGCCTATGAAAGTAACTCTGAGATACTTAACTGCTAAATAATATCGACTTCTTTTTTTAAATTGAACACTACTACTATTTTACACACCTTTTCTATCTCACCAGTTTGAACTTCTTGGTCATATGTTAGGTAATTTTGATCTTCTTCTTTTAGATCACTGACTTCTTCCTTAAAGTTACATAGAAAATATTAAAACTTAAATATTACTGACTTTATTTAAAATTTGTGTAACTCAATAGATATGCTAGTGTTTTTAAGCAAAGAAAAATTGTTCAAAAAAACGTAAAACAAAAGAAAGTGCTTTATATTATTAAATAAAGATAAATGTGTTAATTTAAATAATATATGGGGCCTGATTCTGTAAGCAAATTTTTTGACATTCCTTTTCTCTATCTCTTTCCAAATAATGACAAACTTATAGGCTATCCTTAAGGGTAACAAGGCCAGGTGATCCTTATTTTAACTTTCTCTTTCTTTATATTTCTTACAGAATCTCAGCCATGGTTAGTTTAGATAAACTTAATCATTAAAATCTATTAACACTTCACCTTATTTGTCTTTTTGAAAATTATAAATATACCAATCAAACAAATATGTCATTTATGTCAAAACGTCATAAATATTAAAAAACTCTTAGGATTTAACAAATTTCTAACCCAAAATTTCTTAGATATTTAGTTTTAATTTCTATTTTTTTTTCTTTTAATTTCATCTAGACAACGGTGGCCGATTTGCCACTGAAACCAAGATAAATTGTTTGAATTTTTTGGGAGTTTTTTCTTTATTCTGTTTCAGGCGATCCGGAAGTTCATAGGGGTCAGTAGGCCAGTTTACTATATCCATTCCTTATACCCCGGAATCATAACCGAAGTGGTCCCATCTTTTAGAAACCCTCCAGGCGAATAACCCAAACAGAACTTATTAAAACCAAAAAGTATAGAACATATTTTCAATAAAAATTTGAAACTGATATTTTAAACTTACTGACTCGCTTTCCTCAAGCTTATAATCGGGATCACACTCGGTATCGTCAAAAGTTGATTCAATATCGCTGTTATTCACCTACAAGAATATTAGAAAAATATTTTTAGCCAAAGTAATTATCATATTAACTTTTGAAAGTAATTTAGAACATTTTTATTTATACTTAGTCACTGTTTAAGTGTATCAAGTTATATCTTAAAATTGTAAGCCTTAGGACAGAAAGCTCGATTGAAAAGATTTTGTTTTAATACATACACTGTGGTTATAAAGTAAGGGATAAATTCGATTTTAATATACCCAGTCTGTTCGGAAAAAATCGCTAGGACACGCCGTATTTATTTTCCATTACGCATTTTTTTACATAAAATGTATGTATGCATTTTTTTACATAAAATGTATGTATGCCTTTTTTGACATAAAATGTATGTATCCAGGGTGATTCATAAGAAAGATACGATATCATATATTATTTTTTTTTAAATGACACACCCTGCTTTTTTTTTAATTTTTTAAGAAACAGGTCAATATACTAAGCTTAAAAAAAAGTTATGCGATCTAAAACAAGTAAGGTAGGCCGTAACTGGCGCCCTCTACTAAGCAACATCAAAAGCATGAACGAATTTGATTTTCTAGCGTCAAACAACCCCCAGATCCCGTAATTTGTACCGCTATGTCAGTTAGTTAAGAAATTATTACGAAAAAACAAAATTAAAAGTTTCACACCCTGTATCTTAGTTATTAAAAACTTCGGGATAAGGCAAGTTTACGTAAATTGTATTATTTTGACCTAAGGAATCTGCTGTTGCTCTGTGTCCCATTACTTTTAGGACACCCTGTATAAGTACAAATTTAAATGCATAAAAAATAATTTTCCTAAATCTGGTTCAATCTAGAAATCATATTCCTAAATTTTAACATTTTTCACGTATTTTTTTGTAATTTTGAAGCTGAAAAAAGTTAAATACACCTATGTCTTATTATACCATTTGTCAGAACTGATAACTATTTCATATCAAATGTATACGTAACTATTTTCAATTCTGTTGTACTTTTGGTTTTATGAAATTATTTGAAAATTTTTACCTTCCAAAAGTATTTATTTCAAATTTAGGATATTCATTATTGATAAGACTTATTTTTTTTAAATCCCAAAAACCTAAAAATCAATAAAAACACACTCTTTGGTAAACATCTTTAATAACAACCCTTTTTAAAGTTTAAGCATATCCCACATTTACATTTACTATTTTGTGCTAGCTTTTTTCAAGTTTAACCTTTGAGTAAAAAAACTACCCTATGTACAAAAACTTTTCCTTGGTTTAGAAAAAGCAAATATATTTATATATACATGTATAAACATGTATTTTTGATATTACTTTTACCTTCTTTGTCCATATATAATATTTGTTTAAAATTATGTTTTATTAAGTATAGGTTATTCTCTAGCCCTAAACAGAATTTTAAATTACTTCTACATTTACTTACAAAAAGAAACTTTTTAGATGTATAATTCTGGTCAAATTATTTTTGTATCTTCTTTTGTTTTAAAGTTTTCCGGAAAATATAAAAATAGTACATGTCGTTAAAAATGGTATATGAACAGTAAAATAAATACCTAATAGGAAATACGAAAAAATAACAAAACTATATTATTGCTCCTGAATTTTGTCTATCTTTGTTGGAAATCCATCGGATAAATATTAATTTACCCGACTAGCTCGTAATTGAGATTTGTGTCAGATTAGCTGTGTAATACTACTTTAAATTAACTAAAAAACTATAAAATATAAAGGTTAAATTTTGTTATATATACTTACACCTGTCACTTCTTTTTGAATACTATCATTAAAAATGTTCTGTGATTCATCGGAAGAGGTAATAGTCCCATTTTGAATCGGTTCCATGTTAATTACCGGGGTCATTTGTTCAACAGTCATCGAGGCTGCGGTGGGTGGTGAGAGTGGCCTATTACAAAACCACCTTTCTTTTTTTTGCACAGAGTTAGCTCGAGTACAGTTATACTAAAATAAAAATATATAATACAAAAATGCAAAATACATAATATAACATATTTTTATATAGTTATTCATACTTACATACTCTCGAGGAAATATCCTATAATCCATTGTAGATACGCCGTGTACGCAATCTAGTCCAATACTAACACAAATTTTCTCTTTCTTTCATATTTATTAATATTAAAGGGCGCCCGGAAGTCTTATATTAAAATATAGATATACATATATGGACGCTCGCAAACTTAAAAACGGATACAACCTCAAACCAACTGGACGCCCGGAAACCTTATAATATAAATTTTGCATTATACACCACAACAACGGTTAAAATTATTTAAACAAGTAAAAAATAAAAAAGGTACCCAAAAAAGTACTGTTTTAATACCGACAAACGAAGCTCTATAAAATCGATAACGCTTAATAAGATATTTGATATTTAAACCCGAAGGTATTTATAAATAAGTAAAGCCAAAGAACTTACCTAATGTAATGTTTTTATGTTCAATTTAAAAAAAATATATGGACATTTGCAATGTTTACGGGAATTGTTGGATTTTATCTGCGTTAATTTCTTTTTTATTAGGAGGAATAAAAGAAGAAATATTAAATATTATTACAATAACGATTTTATTCCCTTTTACAGGCAATGACTAAAAAAAATGCACGCTTGTACACATGCAGGTTAACACGACTCCAGTTTTATGAAAAAACATCCCAAAAAAGTTGTTACTTAATTCTTTTCTTATTGCAAGATTAATAAGAAACCCGCCCAAAATTGTTATTTAGAAAATTTCAATAGTCAGCTAAAAATGAGAGTACTGCTAAAAACGAACACATGAAAAACAAATAAAAATGCCATTATTTTATGTATATTTTCATTTTAGATGTTAATTTTTAAGCAGAAAACGTCGATATTTAAACAAATTCCCACTTAGATTCATTCCAAAACCAAACTTTTTAGCCAATCAGCAAGCGTTTTAAACAAAGCCGCCACCCCGCTAGTTTCATATGGAAAAATACCAAACTTTTAGCCAATCAGCAAACGTAAAAGTGTGAAAATAGTGTTTTTACAGCTGTAAAGTGCAGTCATTATTTTTGGTAAGTTTTTTGTTTTTTTTTTTATTTAACGTTTCACGGTATAGTGTTTTATTTTTTTTTCAGAGCGCAAAATGTTTAGGTGTAATAGCTGCAACAATAATTTTAGGTTTTATATTACTGAGGGTCATATTTTTTCAACAATTTGTAAAATTACTTTGGTCTATAATGATTCGTTCTTAGATGGACTTCAAAAAAGGGCGTTAGGGCTTTATACAGATAACCTCTACATAGACGATTTTTTAGAAAATTCTCCATTAACCCGTGGTATTATAAGGAAAGCCAAGAACTAAAGGAAATTATTTATATTTGCAAAAAATGTTCGATAATGTACGCGGATGACAGGTAATAATTTTTAGTGAACATTTTGCTTAACTATTTTATTAGTAAAAAGTATGTATCCCGCAGGGTGTTTTTTACTTTTATATTTATATATTTTTACACCACAATTAATAATAGTAATTAAAAAAGCATAAATTTTAAATTTTACTTAACTATTTTTATTAGTAACAATTATGTATCCCGCAGGGTATTTTTTACTTTTATATTTATATATTTTTATATTTTTACATAATAATTAATAATAGTAATTAAAAAGCGCAAATTTGAAATTTTACTTAACTATTTTTATTAGTAACAATTATGTATCCCGCAAGGTATTTTTGCTAATATCTTATATTTTTACATGACAATTAATAATAGTAATTAAAAAGCATAAATTTGAAATTTTACTCGTTTATTTTAATTTTATTAACGAAAATTTATATCCAGGCGTTCTTTTACTTTTATATTTATATTTTTTTACATGAGATTTAAGAATATTAATTAAAAAGCGCAAATTTGAAAATTTACTTGACTATTTTAATTTTATTAGTGAAAATTTATATCCGGGTGGTTTTTTTACTTTATATTTATATAAGCTTTTTTCATCGCAAATAATATTAGTAATTAACTTATGTTTGAAATGTCTAAATTCTATAATATTTTTACCCGCTTCGGGAACTCTGGGTACTGCTATGTTGGATAATTTCATACACACCCGCGTATGCATATCAAGTTTTTCCGGTGTTAAAAAATAATGTAAACACCGATCACAAAAGTATTTTTATTCGTATTTTTATTTATTTGTGCGGAAATAAGGCGTGATAAGTCTTTAATCAAAACATAATGGTATATAACAGGGGTTAAATCATCAAGGTCATTATCAATATAAGAGTCCTGTAATAAAAGTAAGTTAATATGTTCATCGCGTTTATTTTTAGTTAATATATATGGCAACACTTTGAATTTTTTACCTAACTTTTGAAGTCTATAAACATTCACGGATACATTATTTTTTTTTTCGAAACGCGGAATTTGGGGTAACGTCATTGGAAACTGTATTCCTTTAAGATTAAAAACTTTAGTTGGATCCGGATAAGATGACGTTCTTTCGGCATTAATTTTAGCAGGATACAGCGCAGAAATGATGGCCCAAAGAAAACACATATTATCAAAATTTTGAACGTTAATACAGGCCCGCCGTTTCTCTATTTCGATTGGTAGTTTTAGATAACTACCCGCGCGCAATGGATTATAGTGGTTTATTGAAACCATTAAGTTGAGAATCTTTTTAACGCCCAACCACTTTCTTTTCTTGAAACTCCTCCAGTTCCGTTAAAATGGACTGGGAGACGTGACGCAGAAACCACTCATCCAAATTGGTGCCATTAAAAATTGGCGCGTTACGGGTGTTCACATACTTGATTTCCTCGATCATTTCTTTGGCCTTAGTGATTACGAAATCTCCCGAAAAGCAAGTGTTGATCTTGAGAGCCTCCGTCTTCTTTAGGGCGTTATTGATGCGGCGCTTAAAGAGCGCTGCACAGTCACATAAAAATAATTTCGGATCGGTATGGCGCATGTTGTTAATTACGCCAGTACGGACCCGAGACTCAAAGGCCGAATTCACGTCATCCCACACGACACGCTGACTTGGGGTAGTGGGGCGTCTAACCCCGCTACCCCCACCAACTTTTAGATCTTTTAGACTGCGTTGGAACCCTTTAATTTCCCCTAAACAAGCAGTAATATTTGACTTTTCAGCCACGGACTTAGCCCCTTTTAACCGCTTAGTTAGATTATGGAGGGCGCTAGTACATTGTTTTAAAATAGGCCCACAGCCCGCTACACGAAGGGCGGGGTTTTGAACCTGGGCACGAAGAGTCGCTACGATTTCACGTGGAGAAGACATATCTGAAACAGAGAGCACGTCTGTACAGTATAACCGTCAAGAGCAGAATGATTCATGAGACACGGGGCACTTCTATTTATAACCTCGGTGTGCTCTCTGATAGTCTTAAAGATAATCGATTCTGATTGGTTAAAATAAAAAAATACTCGATTCTGATTGGTTTAAATTTAGGTTGATATTTTAATTTTAAATAAGTTAAATCCTGATATTACTAAGTGATTATACTAAATAAGCCAATATTTTAAACGCCATGTATATTAAATACCTATATTAAATATCTTACTAAATATGCAGTCCTATGTATATTACTAAAAATGATCCTCAGCTTATTAAGGCCATGTATATTAAATACCTATATTAAATAAACTAATCCTATATATTCTTTAAACATGAAAAAAAAACTAAATAATTTGTTTAAACTTCATTTTTCATATGATAATATTTTAGCGGTATATTAAAATATATGTTGATAATGAGACAAAAATTAATTAACAGCTGATGCGATAAGCGAGAATTCCAAGCCGCAGTGAATATGACCACGTTTACATCGGGTTTTCTAAGCTAAGTTTTTTGGTAATTGCTTATCCATTTTTTACAAAATAGATCGAAACAGGTCGGTTCCTTGAACAACTGGAACCACTCAAACCCGAACCACTCGAACCACTTGAACCAGGTTCAGGTTCACCAGGTTCGCCATGATCAGGTTGTTCAAGATCACCAGGTTCGCCATGATCAGGTTGTTCAAGATCACCAGGTTCGCCATGATCAGGTTCAAGATCACCAGGTTCGCCATGATCAGGTCGGTTTCTTAAACAGGTCGGTTCGTTAAACAGGTCGGTTCACCGAACAGGTCGGTTCGTTAAACAGGTCGGTTCACCGAACAGGTCGGTTCTTGACAGGGTGGTTTCTTAAACAGATCGGTTCTTTGAACAGAGCGGTTTCTTAAACAGGTCTGTATCATATGGAACGGAACTGGTGAAACAGGTGGTACAGGTGAAACGGAACTGGTGGTACAGGTGATACAGGTGTAACAGGTACACGGTTTTAACGGTTTGATACCTGTTTGGAAGCTGTTCTAATAGCGTTTACTACCCGTTTGCTAGCTGTTTGTTATTATAAATATAGTGACTTTAACGAATAAGTTGAGTATGTTATCAGCTTTCATAGAAGATGGACGCTACAAAGATTAAACATTCCCTTCTTGAAGTATCAAACACCAAATATGGCTTAAGAAGAGAAGACGGAAAATTTCTCATTGGAGCTATAGAAATTGGTATTATTGGAAGTTATTTGTTGATTCATGATGATAAGTTTCTCTTAAGAGAGGGGTTATTTAATTTGCTAACACAAGATATGCCCACAAAGTACTCGACTAAGGACCTGGCTGATTATAAAATTATTTTGCTCCTAACTAATGCCCATAAGAGAAAGGATGGTAAAATTTTAGCATCACAAGGATGGAAATATCGTCATATTATTGCTAAATTGTTTCCGCCTAAGAGACCGTACGCATCAAAACGCCTACGATGTAGAATAGAACCGAAATTGCCGGCATGAAACATGTGAAAGAACCTAGTCAACCTAAAGAATTTGTCTATAATAGAAACGTTAACGAATTGCTGGGACGTTTCGGAAAGTTACGCGCCTCAAATGACTATGGCACTAACACCACAGAGATAATGAGTATCCTTAGGGAGCTAGAAAAATTAAATGTAATATAATTTGATAATAATAAATGTAATATAATTTGATAATAATAAATGTATTAAAAAATTTATGTGCTTTTTAATTACCGGTGTAAACGTGACCATATTGAATGAGTTGAACAAGGTAGTTTACCTACAGGGCGGGTCTGTTCTCCCCATATGTTTTACGTTAAAAAATATTGTTTACCCTGTATTAAGTTAAAAATTAGATGTAATAAATAGATTGTTACCCCATTTTTTAAATCAGTCTTGTTCCGACCTTTGAGCAGAATGGTTCGTCTACTTATTCTTCTTCTTCTAGCTTCGGCTATAGCAGATGATGTATTGCAAGAGGCTACCGAATTTCTTACAAAGTATGGATATTTAAATCAGACTACCGCTAATAATAATGTCATTGACATAAGTGAGGTTTTAATGGACTTTCAAGAAAATTATCAACTACCTAATGATGGGACATTGAATCCTGAGACTCATGCCTTAATGAGAAGACCTCGCTGTGGCGTACGTGATCATGCCGCTTTCACAGTTGATGCATCTGGTAAAACTAAATGGCATAAAAAGACTATTACCTGGATAATATTTCCACCTCAACAGCTGTTTTCTCAATATACACAAATAGCCCGGAAAGCCTTTCAATCGTGGGAAAAATATGTAGATATTCGTTTCGAATCTGTATTGGATATAAATGTAGCAGATATTGTTATTTCGTTTGAGGGGGAAAAACATAATATGCACGACAAAAATACCCCCTGCGGATACGAATTCTCAAAAATGGTTTTAGGGCATTCATATTTTCCATACAAGGATAATCATCAGGTTGAAATCCATTTAAATAACCAATTACGCTGGAGTTATTTAACAAGGCCCGTGAAGTATGGTGAAACCAGTTTGTTAGCTGTTTTAGTGCATGAAATAGGCCACGCGCTCGGAATATCTCATTCGTTTGTTAACACCGCAATTATGTACCCGTATCTACAGAATTTTAACGGAAGCTTTGATCAGGACGATATTTTAGCCATTCAGTGGCTTTATGGACCCAAGAAGACTGTAAAATCCACAGTACAAACAACTGTAAAACCTGTCACCACCACAACGGTTAAAACAACAGTAAAAACAACCACCGAAAAAGTTACTGTAAAATCCGCTGAAACGCCTAAAGAGCCTGACCTGTGTGATTTAAACTTTAAGACACTAAAGACATTTTTAGTTGTGAGAAATAAGTTGTATATATTTTATGAAAAATATGTATGGATGCTAAATTTAAAAACCAAAGAAATTAAGAACAAACCGTTTCTTATAACCAATTATTTACCCTTTTTCCAAAAGATGATTTTAAAAACGTAACGGCTATTTACGAAAGACCTAATGGTGAAATTGTTTTAATTGCCGACGATATATTGTACTTTTTCAAATATGGTTCCTTTGAGCTGATAAAGAAAGACTATACAACGGCTATTAGTACGGCCGATATCAATGTACAAGGCATTGTTAATACAAATAAGGGAAAAACCTATTTATTTATAGGCGAAAATATAGTTTGGACCTTAAATGAATGTACATTTAGGCCTCAGGAAACACATATTATATCTGAAATATTTTCGGGAATTCCCGCCAAAATTGACAGTGTATTTAGATATACAAATGGCCGAATCTATTTTATACAAAATGGAATGTATTTTGAGTACAATGAATTTACAGAGTCTTTAGAACGTACGGGAAAAATAGATCTTAATTTCTTTGGCATCTCTTGTCCTAATTTAAGTATTTTAGAACAGCTAAAAATATTATTAAATGACATTGTAAATAATAAATTTAAAATTATTAAATAAAAACTTTTTCAATATCCTCGTATTTTTACACATGTATTAGGGCACGCGAGAAACCTCTGCTGTTATCGGTTTTCCTGGCCGGATTATAACGGCTCTGCTTTTTACGAGAACTGAAACGTCTTTGAATTTTACCGAAAATATATCAAATAATTTACACTTTTTAATTACTAATATTATTTGCGATGAAAAAAGCTTATATAAATATAAAGTAAAAAAACCACCCGGATATAAATTTTCACTAATAAAATTAAAATAGTCAAGTAAATTTTCAAATTTGCGCTTTTTAATTAATATTCTTAATTGTCATGTAAAAATATATAAATATAAAAGTAAAAAAAAACACCTGGACATAAATTTTCGTTAATAAAATTAAAATAAACGAGTAAAATTTCAAATTTATAAATATAAAAGTAAAAAACACCCTGCGGAATGCATAATTGTTACTAATAAAAATAGTCAAGTAAATTTTCAAATTTGCGCTTTTTAATTACTATTATTAATTATTATGTAAAAATATAAAAATATATAAATATAAAAGTAAAAAATACCCTGCGGGATACATAATTGTTACTAATAAAAATAGTTAAGTAAAATTTCAAATTTATGCTTTTTTAATTACTATTATTAATTGTGGTGTAAAAATATATAAATATAAAAGTAAAAAACACCCTGCGGGATACATACTTTTTACTAATAAAATAGTTAAGCAAAATGTTCACTAAAAATTATTACCTGTCATCCGCGTACATTATCGAACATTTTTTGCAAATATAAATAATTTCCTTTAGTTCTTGGCTTTCCTTATAATACCACGGGTTAATGGAGAATTTTTCTAAAAAATCGTCTATGTAGAGGTTATCCGTATAAAGCCCTAACGCCCTTTTTTGAAGTCCATCTAAGAACGAATCATTATAGACCAAAGTAATTTTACAAATTGTTGAAAAAATATGACCCTCAGTAATATAAAACCTAAAATTATTGTTGCAGCTATTACACCTAAACATTTTGCGCTCTGAAAAAAATAAAACACCATACCGTGAAACGTTAAATCAAAAAAAAAAACAAAAAAACTTACCAAAAATAATGACTGCACTTTACAGCTGTAAAAACACTATTCTCAGCGCGAGTTTTTGCTTATATACGCATGCTAAACATTAGTGGTGATGTACTAATATTATACATATTGTACTAAATTTATCACATCATATTAAAAAGGACAAACTAAATATTAAAAATCACTTCATATTAAAAACTTTTGGATATTTCAATTTTTTCCTTGTTTATATTAAGAGACGTAATAATATACATAAGTTTTAATAAAATATATATTTTAACTCGGTTGTACTAAGAATGGTACATTTATGATGTTTGTAAATACCAATAAAGTTATATTAATATTATTTAATTAAAACGTTTGCTGATTGGCTAAAAGTTTGGTATTTTTCCATATGAAACTAGCGGGGTGGCGGCTTTGTTTAAAACGCTTGCTGATTGGCTAAAAAGTTTGGTTTTGGAATGAATCTAAGTGGGAATTTGTTTAAATATCGACGTTTTCTGCTTAAAAATTATTAGTTTTTGCTTTATAAGTCTTCAAGTTTTAAGTGTTTTTTTTTTAAATGGCTTCATCAACTCCGTCAAACTCGTTAGAAGCAATTAACTCTGTTGGGTTGCTAGAATCCAAATTTATTACGGCCTCAGAGTTAGAAATTAATAAGCCATATAAAATTACCGAAATAAAAAATGTGACTGGTAAATTCGGTATCCAGACGTTTGTAACCATAGATGCCTTGGGGATCATTTGCCTACCTAAGAGGATGACTTTAACTGATGAACGGGTAGAGTCTCTTAACATCTGTACTAATCCACTCTTCCTGGTCTTCCGGGGAACGAAATCGATAGAGAAATACGGCAAAGAGACCCCGCTTTTTGAATTTGTGAAGCAGAAGTGGTAAGAATCTTTTTTATAAATATTTGAGTTTACATAACGTTATTTTTCTTATTTAGGATGTATGGGACCCAATATTGTAAAAATTGCGAACATTTCTTCTGTTTTTGCCCCCTATCTATAACATTTCATAAACTTTAATGGTAATATTTAGGCTCCTCGATTATACTCGGGGTATTAAGTTATTTTTTTTATTTTCAGAAATGGATGATGTCCGCGTTTACATCAATATAATATAATATTATTATAAAATTATTATAAAATTATTATAAAATTTATCATTATAGAAAATTGAAATATATATTAAGGATATTTAATTTTAACGTTCCCCCCATTTAGAACACCTGATTTTCATAATTAATTATTTCAAAAAATTTCAAAAATTCATTTACACTATAGCAATAATACGAGGAATTAATATCTCTATTTACTCCCCACCCCTGATAAGTTTTTGTTTTTTTTTGATTTAACGTCTGTTGATACTTTATAATTATTTAAATTTTTTTATTATGGTATATATATAGTCGCCACGTTTGTGGTATTATTTACATATATACGAATATAATAATTTGCCCCCGGGGGTGTGCCTATCCATAAAAGCTCCCCTGCCAAATCATCATAGGGCATATCGGTCACCACTAATGTATACTGAAAATTATTTTATTAGATAAATATCAAAATTTTTAAAAAATCAAAGCTTACGTTCGTCCCCGGCAGCAGCTCTTGAATGAGCCCGCTTACATAAATTGTTAGTCCAACCAATTCTAGAGAGATATAAAAACCGTTTTGATTTATATATTTTAAAAACTTAGAGAAATAAAGCCGGCGCCCAAATTTTTAAAAATTAAACTTACCCTCGTTTGTATAGTAGTATGCCATTTTTTTACGAGCACTAACGAGCACTATAAAATTCACAAAAATAAAGAAAAAAACGGAAATGCGTTTGTATTTAAAGGCGACCCCACCAGCAAATATCTGCCAAATTAATATTACTTCAATAAAATTTATATGCCTTATCAGTTTGTGGTAACAATTCTTTGCTAATATTGTTTTATATAACTGATTTTTTCGTATATTTTGACTTCCAACATACCTAATTTTTATGTGAATGGTATATTAGGGCCTAATAGAGATGACTGGCGGCTAGCGCCACGGATTCCACTTTGGCTTTTACATTGTACGCATGCGTTAGATTTTCGCGGGATGTTTAATTACTTAACTTTGCTAGTTAATTTATACAGGGTGTAAAAAGTATGATGCTCACGATTTTAATTGGCGATAGTGGAGTTGAAAACAAGTCGAAAAAGCCAAAAACATATGGGTCAACATTAACTGTTTTCGAAATAGGCCTTTTAAAGTTTAAAAAAATTGGCAACACACAGTTTTGCATATATACACTTTTTTAAGGAGATTTATTTATATACAAATAATAAAATTTACTTCTTGCAATTTATTTTCATATTTAATTTGAAATTAAATTTATGTAAAAAACAATACATTATTGTTTGGTTAATATTTGTAATTAAAAAATAATTGTTCTCACCACAAATAGGCAAAATATTCATTTTAAGAGCACAAATTATAATGTTTTAAAACGGCACTTTTTATTTTGCTTGAAGAATAAGATTTCTCGGTTGCACACATCTTGGACACTACAGTTGTAAATTTATAACATATCCGTATTTTTCTCGATTTAAAAACAACCAAAAATGTCGCGGACGTTGAACAAGTATTTACAACTGACTACACAAGGCTTCTAGCTAGGTTGCTCTGTTGTTTTTTACATTTTTAATTGGGGAAAAAAATTATTATTATTATTTATGTTTTTTATTTCTAGATTGAAACATTTGAAACTTTGTTTATTTTATTAGCAAATGAATCTACTGCTAGCGATTAAGAGAAAAGTTTCCAGTGGTTAAGGCCTTCAGAAATAATTGCTTTTAAAGCTCAAACTTTTACATCGTTAAGACAAAAATCTGTCAAGTTTTGACACAAATGTCATATGAGCTTTTCGACTTGTTTTGAGCTCCACTATCGCCCATTAAAATTATGATCATTATACTTTTTACACCCTGCATATTTTGGAGAGTGTTAATGGATAAAAAAAAATAGTTATAATATAAGAATTATAAGTTGATGAAACTCTGTAAAGAGTATGTTTTAATTTTTATTAGCCGTCCGTTGTGTATAGGGCGTTTTAAATTTTTTGATTATCATTGGGGTTTCCAAAACGGTAAGAAATAAAGGGGATATGTCAAATTGCGGCCCAAACCATCAGGTAAAAATAACAGCTAAATTGCACCCCAAAATAAGGGTTAGAATGAATAAAACTTGCAATTAATAAATGATTACCTAGTTGACCCAAACAGGATGGACCTATTGCGGCCCGTAATAAATACCATATTCAAAATTATTAAAAGTTTGTTAATAACTTCTTCGTAGGGATAATGTAGACAAATTCAAAAGCCCTAAGTTCTAGTCGGTCATGGTTGGTTCTGTTTAGTTAAATCGGCTTTATATTTTTCCTAATAATATTTTAGACGTAATAAATACTACATTGAAAATTATTTAAATTTTGTTAATAACTAAGTAGGAATAATTTACACAAATTCAAAAGCCCTCCTTTCTGATCGGTCGTGGTTAGTTAAAGTAACTAACCAGAACTAACCACGACGTGATAAATCACTAAAAGTAGGAAAAATAAACTTTTCTGTCTAGGCCGAAATTTTGCCATTGATTCGGCGCCCTAAAAAAACCCCGTGTACCAAATTTGGTGAAAATCGGAGTTGGTGCAACTTTCTAGAAAATTACTAAGAATTTTATTGCAAATTTGGCAAATTATGTCCATTTTTATACTAAATAATAATAAAAATCACACAAATAATATTGATACTCGTATTTTTTACTAAACAAAAACGCAGAAGTATACAAATTAACAAAATACAAAAATGTTAGGTTAGGTGCAGTTGATATGATCTTATGCCCATGCGCACAATGTGAAAGCCAAAGTGGAATCCGTGGCGCTAGCCGCCAGTATAGAGATGGGGGTAGCAACTGTTTTTTAATATATTCGCGCAACCCTGTTTTGCTGAAAACAGCCCAACATATTGTTCTAGGGCGCTTATGTGTGTTAACTTAAATGACGTTTTTTACCTTTATGGGAAATATTATAATGCTTTAGGATCCTGTAATATTATAATGCTTTTAGGATACATAATTAAATTTTGTAATACAGTAAAAACTTTCTATGCGGCTCTTACCAGTTTTGTGGTAATATAAATTTCCCGAATGTGTTTGATGTGTTATGTATACAGTTGCCCTCGAATCTCCGTCATGGACCTCTGTTGTGTTTGCCATTATTTTCTCATTGACAATAAATTAAAACTGTGGTTATGTTTAACGTGTTGCCGGTTAATTCCACACCCCTATTGCGGTTTTGAGCTTTGCGTGTTACTTTCCTCTGAAGTCTCACCAACACCAGCTGACAAATCAAACTCACTATTCTCCGGTTTGTTTTTCTCTAATTGGATTTCTTGTGAGGGTATTTGATGACGGATTTTGTCATTAGACGCAGAGGAAGAACTTGCTTTATCGTCACATTCGTTCGCATTACATGGTGAACTAGCACACGTATCTATGTTGACGCTTTGCTCCTCAACAAATATGCCATTTTGTCCTTGTTCATCATGGTTTTTTAGTGTGCAGTAAGAGCTACAAAAAAGAACGAATTGATATAATTTCTAGGTTATAGGAAAGAGGATAAAAGAAATAAAATATTATGTATGATTTACATAAAAACTCACTCTCTTTCAGCTAAAGATGCGTCAAGAAATTTCAAACGATCATTGTCATTATACTTTGATTTTGTTGCTGCTGAACCGGTTGTTTTTTTCTTACTTTTTTTGTAAGAATCACGGATGTTGCGCCATCGCTTCCTGCAATACTCCTCTACAAAGAACAAACAGAAGTTTAGAAATAAATTCTTTTTAATTCTTAATTATTCAGAATTTTTTTTTTAGGTTTTTGGCTACCGGAGAATCATACAGATCTCTTGCAAATCAATTCAGAATTCACTTCACCTGGATATCACGCAAAATTATCCCTGAAACTCTCTCAGCCATTTGCAAAAATATTCAGAAAGTGGCCTTTCCTGACTTAACAGAAGATATATTAAAAAAGGTGGCTGCAGGTTTTGAGCAGCGTTGGAGCTATCCGCATTGTGTCGGCAGTATAGATGGAAAGCACGTCCGAATTCGCTGTCCTCAAAACACAGGTTCTCTATTTTTCAACTATAAAGAATTTTTTTCCATAAGTTTGCTTGCACTGGTTAATCATAATTACAAGTTCTTAGCTGTTGATGTTGGTTCTTTTGGAAAAGAGGGTGATGCAGGAATTCTCACGAAGTCTCGAATAGGAAAAATTGTCAATGAAGCACGCAATTTTCCACGCCCAGATGCAATATCAGGCACAGATAGCATTCTGCCCTATGTAGTACTGGGTGATGAAGCGTTCAAACTAACCACCAGTTTGATGAGACCATATTCACAAGAGCAAGCAAAATTAGATGTGACGAAAAGAATCTATAACTACAGAAATTGCAGAGCACAGAGAACTGTGGAAAATAGTTTTGGATTGTTAAGTCAAGTGTTTCGAATTTTCTATACTCTGATTGCCGTTTAACCTGAAACTATTGACAAAATTATCCTTACATGCTGCATTATTCATAACTTTTTACGGGAGGAAACCCCCTCTCATATTACAGATGAAACGGTCGAATCCATGTCTCAGTCGCTGACCACAAATTTTAGGAACCTAACAGTAACTCTGGGCCGAACTGTGTTTGCGGTGTAAGAGAACGATTCAAAGATTTCTTTTCCAGCCCTGAGGGTTCTGTTCCTTGGCAAGACACATTTGTGGAACGTGTGCAATAGAACTAAGAAATTCGAGCCAAATCTACTTTTCGTCGTTGTCATAAATATATACTATGTTTTTATAACTATTAAATAAAGCTACTTACCCTCTTGTCCCAAAGTTTCAGAAATTTTTCGCCAAGCATTGTCTTTAGGAATTTTATCTTTGTAAGATTTTTTTCCCATTTCCCAAAGAGCAGGAAAAGCACGAACACAATCTATCAGTTGTTCATCAAACTGGAAATCCATATTTATTTGTGTGAAGGCTGCAAAAATAAACAACAAACAACCCAGGTCGTGGCTCCGCAAACACTATGTGCCGCAAGCCGCGTGTCGTCGAAAAACATTTTCTACTTTTTCAGCGGCTTGCCGCACAGTCAACTTGCGACGCCGCAGTGCCGCTGCCGCCTACCGCTTGGTAACGAAACAGCTCGATTCTTTAACATGGTACATAACTCTCCGGCAAGTCGCAGAGCCGCACACCGCTGCCGCGTACCGCAACACCGGATAGTTAAAAATCCTACCTTTATCTACTCCCATAGCCCAACGCCGCATCAGGCGATCGCCGCACGGCGCGCGCCGGATCGTGTGAAAGAGCACTTACACAGTAACTTATCGAAGTCCATTTTAGATACTAAGTGAAAGAAACGTTTTAAAGTTGCATCTCAGAAAGACAGTGCAAATCTTGTTATTAAAACATGTTTTAATGCATATATACGAGGGGTAATTTTTAATTAAATTCATTATGCTTGAAAAATTTGGAAAAAACATATACACAAACGTTGGAGGAATACAAATTTTCTTTATTTTAAGTATATAACTACAGGGTGACACAAAAAATTAATGGGAATAAACTTAAAGATAGAATGAAAGTTATATAGTTTATAATTTTATACAGGATGTTTCAAAAAACATAGACCATCGCCAGTGTTGTATTAACCATTAGGCTGACTAAGCTACAGCCTAGGGCGCCATGAAAAAAATAGACGCCAGACAGGGGAGTTTAGGTCGGGTGGGGATTTTTGACACTTTGGAATGAAATAGACGCAAAAAGGAGGAAAAGACTTTTTTTCTTTTGTTGATCATGAAAATTTTTTTTGGGTTTCGGGTGGTAAAGTAAGGAGTAAGGCGCTTGGCACTGAAAATGGGCGCTACGGAGGGAAAGACCTTTTTTTATTTTTGCTCGTCAAAAATTTTTTTGGTGGTATCTATGTTGACAATAGACGTTCCCCCTGGAGCTACCCCGAGCTATTCCAAGCTACTCTGAAGCTATTCCAAGCCACTCCAAGCTCCAGATAAATATACAGGGCGGCCCAAAAAAGTAAAATATTTTAAATATGCGCTATAAAAATAACGAAAAAACTTGTAACTATTTTATCATTACATTTACATAAAAAAGACATTAATAGTTAGCTAAAGAAATACAATTAAAGCACTGTTCTACTTGGTGGTTAATAATGCATATATTACAGAATAGATGATGTTTGCACTGAAGTGTTTTCCTTATACGACATATTTTACAATACACTCTACGTATTTTTTCAGTATGTAGCGCATTGTAGTGCCTAGCGCGATGGATGTAATTAACACAACGGGTTTTACTTTACGACTCACTGTGTATTGTTATTATCGTTGTTACATATTACATATTTATATTGTTTATTCTAAATGACCATGAAATGGGGATGACCTAAATGAGATGTTATGATTCTATGTTATTCAATTAATTATAATACACTACACCTTTCCCTTTGGAAGAATGGTCTTCATTTTATTTGAAATAAAATATAGAACATTCCTTTTTTTTTTTCATACTTAGCAATAATTGCCAAAATATCGGGTTGTTTGTATTATAATTATTAAACTAAAAACCTATTGATAATAAAAATACAACCTACTTAGGAAATTAAAATAAAACAATGTTGCTTACGAAACGTGTGGTTAGCCTAAAAAAATCACGCACAGTAAATTTAAAAAACTTTAAATAAATTTTAGCTTACTTAACAACTTAAACATGATGATTATTTTTATTATGTCGAATAAATATTATGCTGTGCTAATTATAGATGTAAATAAAAATATGTTTAGGTAAATTGATTAAATAATAATGGAAAATATATGCATGGTTTGAAATATTAAAATATTTTACCCATAATTTTATGTTTACTAAAAGTTAAGTGTAAATTGAGATAAAAGAATAATACCTATTTTATATTTACAAATTTATTAATTATGTTTTGGTTAATTAGGATTTAGAGCTCTAAATACACACACAATATTCGCACGTTCTGAAACTTAATACCTAACTAAACATAAAAAGATATTTATTTACAGTTTTTTTTTGACCTAGGTTACGTTTAATTGAAATGGTCTTAACAGTGGTTATTTTGTTGTTTTCAAGATTTTTAATTTGACAATTTACGCCTTCACTGGAAATTACAGAAAATGGACCGATGTACCATGGTTCAAATTTTGACCTATTTTCTTTCGTTAATATGACCATGTCACCGGGCTTTAAAAAACATTCCCTAGCCTGTTTATCGTAAATTTCTTTACGTTTTTGCTTGGCTTGCAGATGAATTCTTGAGCACGTTTGCTTGCTACCTGTAATCTATATCTCACCTTTGGTAGTATGCATCTACATTATATACAGGGTGTATCAATGAATTTGAAACTTCTTCGCAAATTTCTGGTTTTTGCCAAAAACTAACTCAAATGGCGTATAATTGTGGTATACGCTTGGGGTGGTATTATAGCAAAAAAAAAATATGATAACCAAGTATTCCAAGAAGTTAAATTTTCGTTTATGTACATCCTAATATATTCATTAAGTACCCTATGATTTCTTTCGCACCCTCCAATGGTCTGACTATGATATGCGGTAGAAAAGCGGTGATTTATATTGAGCATTTTTGTCAGTTGAGTCAAAACTTCATTTCTATATTCCAAACCCATATCTGTTCTTATCTCTTTCATGACACCGTATATTAATATGCAATCATTCATAATTGCTCTGGCTATAGTTTCAGCTTCTTTATTGGGTATTGGAATAATAATGACATATTTTGATAGCTCACACTGTATAGTCACTGCATACTGCATACCATTAGCAGCCAAAAATGGGCCTATGATATCGATACATACAATGTCAAAAGCCTTCTGTGGTGTAGGTGTAATAACCATTTGTTCCGTAGTTTTAGATTTAATCTTGTTAAATTGACATTTTCGACAATTTTTCACATAATTTGCTACATCATTGGACATACCTTTCCATCGGTAGTGCATTCTAAGCTTTTAAGAAGCTTCTTTTGTCCTATATGACCTCCTATAAGGGTTCATCATGAAATTTCATAATCAGTCGAAGTTTTCTTCTTTGTCGTTTATAGTTTGGGGTTCTTTATATAGTATTATATGTATATTTTTAGGATCCTTTGGCCAATTTCTTTAAAATTATTTATACTAACATTTTGCAAAATATTTCGTCATTTAATTTTAATTTTACTTCCTTAATTTTCTGATCATCAGCCATTTTTCAAGGCTAGACAGTACATTCTCTGGAAATACTGCCGTTGATAATCGGTATATTTACATTAGCGCTAAATTTTCCTTTTATTCCCATAAATATCCTGAGATAGTTGGGCTGAATATTAAATTGTAAAATTGGTAATTTGATTATATCAGAAATTTCTAAAGTTTATAAATTCTTGGTCTGCTTACTGGCCTATCATGATAGTTTTCTCATTGTACCTGTCTTACTTTCGTGTTTTCTAGTTATAGACCGAGGTAATAGCTAATACCTGAGAACATTTGCTTGTCATATTTTTAAATCTTCGATGTTAATCTGGATAAAGTCTGCACCAACGTTGTCACATCCTTTAATGTACTGGACTTCGAAATCATATTCTTCTAAATCGAGTCTCATACGTGTAAGTTTTGAAGATGGGTCCTTCATTGAAAATAAGTACACTAAGGGTTTGTGATCAGATTTTACTAAAAATTTGTTTCCATATAGATAAGGTCGAAAATAATTTATACCAAATTGAATTGCGGTCAGTTCTTGTTCTATAGTGGACTTATTTGACTCTCCTTTTGTGAATGACCTTGAAGCATAGGCCACTGGTAGATCCATGTCGTTATAACTTTGCGATAGAATAGCGGAACAAGCCTGTTTAGATGCATCTGTCGTTAGAATAAAGGGTTTACTAAAATCAGGATATTGCAATATTTGAGGTTGTAAAAGTGCGTTTTTTAATTTTTCAAAGGAATTTTGACATTCTTGTGTCCAATTAAATATTGTATTTTTTATTTAAAGATTGTTTAAAGGTTTTGCAATTTCTGCAAATTTAGGGATAAATCTTCTATAATAAGACAAGAAAGATACAAATCTTTTTACTCCTGCAGGGTCTTTAGGAGGTAAAAATGATTTAATGACCTCGAATTTAGATTCATCGGGCAAAATGCCTTCACCAGTGCAGCGATGACCTAAAAATGTAACAGATTTTTGGAAAAACTGACACTTTTCAGGGTTTAGTTTTAAATTATATTTTCGACATGTTTGAAAAACGCTCCTTAAATTTTGCAAATGATGATTTTTAGAGCACCCAATAACGATCAAATCGTCCATGTAAACAAAAGCTTTTCAGGTGTTCAAACCAGCAAAAGCCATGTTCATCATCCTCTGAAAACTGTTTGGACTAACTTTCAGTCCGAATGGTAGCCTAGTAAACCTATAGGAATTGGAATTTGTGCTAAATGTTGTAATATCCCTAGATTCTTTTTCTAGTGGAATTTGGTGAAAACCAGCTTTCAAATCCAAAGTTGAAAAAAATTTTGCTCTTCCTAGTTGGTCTAGAATGGTGTCAATTCGTGGTAATGGGAATTTATCTGCCAAAAGGGCCTTTTTATTAACCTGTCTAAAGTCTATCACCAATCTCCATCTTTTATTTCCATCATTTGATTTTTTCGGTACCAATAATATTGGACTATTATACGGTGCAGTTGAAGGTTCTATTATGTTATCTTGTAACATTTTGCTTACTTGTGCATTTATTTCCGGCACTTGTGAGTGCGGTGTACGATAGTTTTTATGTAAATAGGTGTGGGTCTGCTAATGTTAGTTTTTGCTCGTAAAAATTGTTTGTTGTCAATTTGTCTGTTGACAAAGCAAAAATATCTGAAAATTCTTTGCACAAATTTATTGTCTCATTTTTTGCAAATTCTGGTATATCTTTATTTAGTTCGTTTAAAAGCAGGATTCCTGTTTTGTGTATCGCAGTTTATAGTGTAAACATAAAAATTGTTCAGGTAACTGGTTTGTAGGTCAGCATTTTTAATCGTGACACTTTCGCTGTTTGTATTTAAAATTTTTATATATGGACTCGACCTTGAAATAATTGAGCCTGCAACAAAAACTCCAGGAGCTATCTCTTTATTTAATACAACTGAGTCTTGCTCGAGGTTATCAAATCCTTTAATGTACCTTATTACTTCGCACCTTGGTGGGATAATAAGTACACTTTCTTCAGGGCTGTTAAAAATTGGTATTTCAAGTTTTCCATTTTTACAATAAACACTCATATTCCAACTTGCGTAGTCTAATTGACATTGATAGTTTACGATGAAATCTCGTCCTAAAATTCCATCCGCAGGAATTGGAAAGTTGTTATCGACTACGTGGAATGTATGTGGTGAGAAATGTTTTGTAAAAATGTTTGTTTTTGTTGTTCCATAAGACTTTGTTACGCCTTCTGTTACCCTCTAATTTGACTAGAATTTGATTTATTAAGCATTGAGTTGGATTGATTTTTCCTATTTTAAATAATGAGATATCTGCTCCTGTATCGATTAATAAAGTTATGTTTTGACTTCCTGTCATTTCAGTGTTGAGTAATACAAAGTTCGAAAGTGACAGGTCCAGGTGAAATACATTATTTATTGATGATCCCCCATTGGACCTGACTGGGGGTCCTGTTGGTTTTCCGAATGCTCGCCGGACTCATAGCTTCTTACGTAGCTGGGCCTTCCTCTAACATTTTGACCTCTATTTGAGCCTCTATAATTTATATTTGCACCTCTGTAATTATTATTATTCGCATAATATTGGCTATTCTGGCCATATCGACTTCTTTGACTAGCATTATTATGATAGTGACCACCACGTTGGGATCTAGACCTAAAATTATTTTGCAAATAACCCCTTTTTGGCCTATTTTGTCGGGTAAAAAGAACTGAATTGGTAGTGTTTGTAGCATCTGGGTTTATGTTAACAAACTTGGAAATAGCTTCTCCGCACGAAGTGAAATTTTCTGCCTCCAAAATTACTTTTACTCTTTCTGAGGGGGAGTTATTTTTGAGTGAGGTTACAGTCGTATTAACCGTATAAGTTTCTGCTACGTCAGATGGCACACCTTCTCTTATGTAAGCTCTCTTCAGTCTTGCACATAAACTTTCTATTTCAGAAACGTATTTCGTCGTATCTCTATTTTGTTTTAAACTTAGTAGCTGAGCTGTAATTTTTTTTTTTAAATTTTTTTTTTAAATGACCATGAAATGGGGATGACCTAAATGAGATGTTATGATTCTATGTTATTCAATTAATTATAATACACTACAAGTAGATTCCGGTAAAGAATTTAAATATTTCATCATTGTGTTAACAAGGTTTTATCTAACAAATGATTATTTATATTAGCCTTGACTGCTTTATTACAAATTAGGCAAGCCGAACATTCCACAATTAGACTAAGGTTAACGTCACATAGGGTACAGGAGAGTTTTTTTGTACAGCAATTTACAGATTTTGTATGGTGAGTATTAACATGTTTATAAGTTCCTAAGCCACGTTTAAACTATGTTCAAAATAGCAAGGGTTGCACAAAATAAAGACGCCTAGTTGTTCACTAATTACTGTAAGGTAACTCTGCATTACACAAATAGAGCGACTAAGATAAGACGGTTTGATTGATTCACTAGCTCTTATTTGTTTGATTTTTATTAACACCTCACTACCGCAACCCTCTTCAAATTCATCAACTCCACTATCTTGTTCACTATCACTGCCACTGTCTGTTAAGTTTATATTTCGATCTGCATTTATAAGAGTAATTTGTCTGGCGTCTAAAATATCCTTTGTCACTTCAAAATTTATTTCTTCGTCGTTGTATATTGATTTAATACTAGATGTTTGATGTTCTGCAGCCATATTATTACTGTAAATTTCCTAGTATTTTCTTTTATTAGTTCTCTTATCCCCTAATATCAAAGACTAGTAGGGGGTTTATGAGAAGTAATGAATATAAATGGAGAGCTCCTCCTCTTCAAATTTTTTTTGCCATCTAAGTAGAGTACCTAAATGGCGGTTATTTTAACAAGACAAGCCAACTTCGGGAATCCACAAGTGGTCTTGTCATGTAAGCTCTAAATCCTGGTGTTCGTCCTCAACGCTGCCTGGTTCCGGTCATCTGGTTCCAGCGGGTCCAGTTGGTGTGGGACCGTTGTAAGACTCTTGTGACCAGGCCATTCAAAATGCTCTTCGGCACTCCGACTTCTCGTAGGTCATCAGCGGATTCCTTGCACAAGACTCCTCTCCAGGTGATTGTGCATGTGGTGAACTTGATGTCGTCCACGTCCATGCTTGTGTGTATGGCTTCCCTCAGGGACTCATTGGCTTGGTAGTAGTTGAGTTTGGCCGAAGTTGACCTGGACGTCGATTACCGTCGCTCTTCTTCCTTGTTTGGTCACGATGTCGGGCTTCCTCAAACCTTCTGTTGTACGGTAATGGGGCTCCTCCATCGTCAGAATGTTCTTTGACCTTAACGTGTTCACAAGGGTTCGGGCAATCGCGTTGTGTCTTTGTACTCGTCCTCCGTGAGTCCTAAAACAGCCTTGGACAATATGTGCTGCGGTCTCGTTGCATTACAGCCGGCTCGGCACTGCGTCTGCTGGTTGGTGCGGCGTTGTCCCTCGTTGTTCGCATTCGGGACGGCAGGCAATTCATACGTGTGTGGATATACTGCACATAGTCCTTGCCTGGTATTGCTATACTACCTGCGTCGACCACCATGTGCTGGACGAGTGCTGGTCTGCGGCTTTAAGATCTTGTCCATCGGCTGTCTTGTGAAGCTGGCTCGCCCACCATTTCTTAACCCTATCAGCATTGCTCAGGAATACGTCTCCTCGCTGTAAAGCGTTTTTGGCCCAACTAAGTTTAGTTTGTACCCACTCCATTTCAAACACGGCTCGCAATTGAGGTCTCCTGGTTGCCGCTTGAACCTTTGATGGATCTGCGAAGGGATTTCGGTAGCCATTGCTGGTACTCCTAGTCCACCTTGCTTCACCGGAGCGTGGATGAAGGCGTTGGGTACATCTGTAGGGAGACGTAGCCACTTCCTGATTGCAGCTCTGACATCCATGTCTATCCTTTTCAAGGTTTTAAGTGTGGTTCCTGCTAAGATCAGCCCGTGATAGATCTTAGGAAGTACAAAGGCTTTGAGAATCTTGACTCGCTGTTGTGGCTTGAGCGGTGCCTTTGCGATCTTGAGTGATGAAGTTTGTGACGTCAGAGGCTGATTTTCCTGACCCGTGCACTTGAAGTCGATTCCTAGATACCTCCACTGGGATATTGTGTTTAATTGAGGTATCGGTGTTCCGTCAAGAGATGTAAATTGACTTTCGTTAAGATTTTCGACTTCTTGACCTTCCCTGATGGCTTGATAGAGAGGGCCTGGCACTTGGTCGGGTTAAGTTTGAGTCCAATCTGTGCAGCTTTTTCTTCCAATTGGTGTAGGTTCTTCTGCATTCCCACAGCTGTGGAGGAGAATAGAATCAGGTCGTCAGCGTAGGCGATAGTATTGGCTTTGGCGGCTCCTACACAAGAACTCCTCACAATTCGCCATAATATACGCGTGTATATAGCGTGCATATAGCTGCCACGACAGATCAAAGCACACTGACTGACCGCCACATGCGACACGTGGCGCGAAATAACAAACCGCTACGCCGTGTGCACTTAGCCGGTTTTAAGTATAAGAAGTGGGGCAAGCCCGCTTCGGGATAGCAACAGAGTATTGATGCTTTTGAAACATCGATAAATCGATATTTCTAACTGCGTTAACAGTTTTAGGGTAATTTATCACTAATTTGTTGGATATTGGTAAACGGACCTTACTAATCCCACTTTTTATTAGATTTAAAATAGTGCACCCTATTATTTGGTCCTGTAACTCGAAAACTGTTGGCCTGACAAAAAAACTTTAGATAGCTATTTTGTAGCAAAATTTATTCTCTTCAACTTCTTTTAAATACTTCTTTTGCTAAAACGTACAGAAAACAAGTTATTCACAAAAAACTGATTTTGACCGCCATTTTTTCAAGATGCGGCGCGAGCCGTCGCACGAGGTCCAAACTTAACTGCATATTAAGAACCTTCAAGTTTACATTTCTGCCAAGTTTCAAAACTCCGCGACCTTTTGCACCAAAACACTATTTTTATGTATCTAATGACTGGCCTAATAATTCGTGGTGAATATCATATTTTATACAAGTGGAACAGGTATCAACATCCTTACTTTCATTACAATTAATTGTGTTGTGCTCCTTCCATAAAATGCAAGTGTCGCATTCGTCTTGTGAAGGCTGATCAAATCCAATATTTTCAAGATTAAATGCATTTCTATAAGTTTCATATGAAATTGTATCGTTATTTTTACAAAAATCTTTCCACATTTGAGTTATACTTAGGTCGCAGGGTAGGTATCTGCGATTTGGAGCATGTGACAGGTTATAATGAGATACTTGTGGTTGATACGAATTGATAATGTTGCTTAATTTTTGCTAAATCTATCTTGTTGGGTGGGATTGACTTACCCCTATTATCATTTCCGACATTTATTCCTTGTGATTCATTTTGTTGCCGCTTTAATTCGGTAATCATACCATCTGTCTTCATTCCGTGGGTATGACTATTATTGTTACTTGCCACCTTCCTATACTTTATTTCATTCCTTTTTACGTGTCCATTTAAATATTGCCTTCTTTCTCCAAAATTCATTCGCCAAAAGTTCTCACAAGTTTCTTTCCTTCTTTCATCACTAAAATATTCGAAACATTTTTTTTTGCAGCTACACGCTGGAAGCAACTTATATTTGTCCAAATTTCTTTCGGTTTTCTCTTTATCTGTTCTAGCCCTTTTATTTCTCTTAGTCTCTTTAGCCACAATATTTTCAGATATTTCTGAAACTCCTTCACCGCTAATCCTTTCAGCTTCGCTGCTTGTACCTAAAAAACAAGTATACATAAATTAAGTGCATATTAATTAACATGTCAAAAAAAAATAGTTTAAAATGGTTTTAAAATAAATTTGTCTTAATAAATTTTACCTGGGCTGCTAATTGTAGAATAACTAGCTGTTAAAAATATTTTCTTTCGTTTTTCAGTTTCTGTGCTTAATTCTTCTTCGGGGTCATAATCTGGGTCAATGTCAGAATCATCAAAAGGGCTATCAACTCGATGTTCTTCTAAAATAGTTAAAGGTTTACCACTTTAAATAAAAAAATAACATAAAAGTAAAAACTTACGCTCAACAAGTGGCTGCAATTGCGTATATATTTTTTGATTGTCTGAATCAGGGCCCTCCATTTCCATGGCAATCGCTGTATCTATTTTGTCTTCAATATCATATACGTTATTGAATTCCAAATTTTTCAGATGGAAAAGAAGGCATATTTTGAATATTTATTACTCTAAAACAATTTAAAATAGCATTAAATACCTACTTGTTATACTAATTAAACTAGAGGTACCTTTCAGACAAAGGAGATCTATTATTATCTGTTTACCGCAGATAATATTTATACTATCAGATACAGCTGTTAGTGTAGCAAAATTTTATCTAAAATTGATTCCTCCTTTTCCATTTCTTGCTCATAATCAGTAAAGGTTGGAAGCTTACATTCTCGCCTATAATACAATGCAATAAATAATGTTTGGTTTTTCTAATGTATTTTTGCCCATTTAATTCCTATTCGTAAATTCATACAATTTTTTACACTTGTTAAACAAAAAAATGCGCATCGCCTGTAAAATTGTATTATTATTTTCTTTACGACCACCTACGAAAATGGCTAATTTCGCACACTTTTGTTTGTAGAAACCTGCAAATATCACACGCTTGTAGAAAGTAAAACGCACATGTACTTCTTACTTTCGAAAGAGCACCTTTCTTGTAAGGACGTAAAATGCACATGTACTTTTTACTTGCTACAGTATGTGCACGAAGTTTAGAGTTTTCTAAAAATTTAAAGAACGAAAGAGCGCAAATTTATGGTAAAAATTGTACATTACTCGTAAAGAAAGTGTATTTCACACACTCGTGTGATTTTCGAACTCCGCTTTGCGTCGTGCGAAAACATCACCACTCATGTGAAATTCATCACTAGTAATGTAATATACTTTTCATAAAGATACCAAATTTAAAAAAAAATTAATTGGGTAGTACTTTTCGTGTTATGATTACAAAACATTGTCATAAATACGATTATGCCTATACGGACTTTTTATTTTAAAATGGGTTTTAGTATAACCTATAAACGTCCTGCAACAAAAAACGAGGACACCCTATATATTAATTGCAACTATATTTAATTATAATAATACAATTTTAAATTTACAGGACCCGGGTATAAAACACATATGTATTATGTCCGCATTTATGTATATATTTTATACCTATAATAAGAGTGAGGTTTAGAATATTTTAAATTGCATGAATCCAGTAAGTTGATCTCTACAAACATAAATTAATAGAAACTTACGCCTTCTTCTGGAATCCTCACCGGTTCCGTAATATCAGTATTACTTTGGGCCAGGGCCACTAAAAGCTTTGCTCTGGAAGACATCTGCGAATATTCTTTTCTGTGTATAAATTGTTAATGTTTCTTTTTGTTTTTAAATAAAAACTACCAACAAAAACTAACTTATTTGTTTCCCTCACACGACGAGATATTAATTTGATGTTACTCGGTCAGCGGATAAAAAGAACTGGTTAAAAGTTAAAACAAATAATCCAAAGGAAAAACCTAGCAAGCATTGGCAACGGTCATTTTCGCGCCAAAATGACGCAACATTAAATACATTAACACTGGAAAAACGTTGCAAGATAAGATGATGAAAATAAACAATGAATTTTATTACCTAAACCTTGGAAAAAAGCTAGTATAACATTTTACAATTTTTCCTATAAGTTTGCGACCTTGTTAAGATTATTAAATAGTAATTCAAGTTCTTTTTCCCTTTAAAATGGCATTATTAATTAGTTAAAAATAGCAAGTCTTATATTTTAAAAATACGTATTTATGACAAAGATAAGTGAAAAAACAGAAAATAATTACACAAAACCCCTAGTAGGCGATAAAAAATAATCCTATTTTTTTATTTATTCTTATGGCAAGACCCAAAACTATTATTTGCTCTCTTAAACTCATCAAAATGAATTACTAGGTTTTACCATTGCACGGCAGAAGGGGGGAATGGAAATCTGGGTCCCCTCGACGTTGCCCAGATGACTTCTAAAGGAAAAACCTATGATAAAATTACGTCGTCAAAGGCGACGCTATTAGAACGTATAAAAATCTTTACGAAAGAAGTCGTATGTAACGCACCTTTTTACCAATTAATATGTATCAATTTTGGTAGATATTTTTCAAATAGGTGTTTATTTTGGAGGCAGGTAAACTTAAAAATGTCCGGCTAAATACTGTCTGCGGGCGGTTATTGGTATCTGCTGGCTACCTATTTATTTTGTAACCCCCGTCCTCTGAGCGGTAGAAGGGGGGGCGACTGACGCTCTTTATCAAAACGCTTCTTGGGGTACAAAAACAGAGGTGGAACGACGAGGAAGCGCTAAAGGAGGACAAAGACGACGGAGGAAGCAGAAGTTGCGATTTATTGCTTTGATTTTCAAAGTCAATTCATATAAATGTTCACCGACAGTGAAGACGAAATTTTATTTGATAATGCCGCGCTTCCGTGTTAGTGCAATAGGTAGTTTAGACAGAACTTATTCTGTACATCCCAAATGGGGAGCGCAAACGGGGGCAGTACCATACACTATTTTTTGAACTCAAGCAGCACCCAGACCGATTTTTCGAATATTTGAGAATGGATATTGCCACTTTCAACTATATTTTAAAAAAGTGTCTCCATCTCTACAAAAAACTGGACAAACTACAAAAGCAACCTATTG
The DNA here is from genome assembly GCA_019359885.1 of Listronotus oregonensis. Taxonomy (NCBI): domain Eukaryota; kingdom Metazoa; phylum Arthropoda; class Insecta; order Coleoptera; family Curculionidae; genus Listronotus; species Listronotus oregonensis. Next base: position 7,353 of record JAHBCN010000861.1, on the reverse strand, counting down.
GACCGGAAGAAAGATTGGTAATTACTTTAAGGTAAGTTGAATGTATAATGCTTGTAGAAAACAATAATATATTATAAAACTCAAATAGCTCATTTAACAAAACAATCAAACACTGAAAGAAATGAACTAAAAATGTATGTAATCTATTTTAACAAAAAAAACTAAGAGATATTCAGGTAATAAAATAACACACTGTCTGGAAGCAAAAATTCAGTAGGTGTTGGCGTCTTGGTTGTATGATAATTGGTTTGCATCCTTGATTCATTTGATCAGTATAGCGATAGCCATAAGCATATCTTTGGACAAGGTCTTGAACCTATTCCTGAACTGCAAAATTTTGTTGTCCGCAATTTTTCTTACGTGTGGAAGTAAACTCTTAAAAAATGCCATATGATCATCATCCTCATTGGTTTCCTCTATTTTTTCTCTCTTTTCTGATGAACTCCAATTTCTCTTTTCTATGGCCATAAAGCGTCAACATGATTTTTTTTTTTACGGGTCTGCTTTTCAAAACTGTTCTCGGTTCAGCAAAATGACTGGACGAGTCCTCAACAATTTGTGAAAAGAAAAGTTTCGCTGGCTCGACGTTGACGGTATCTTGCACTTCGTTGATTTCGTCTTTTTTCGTCTCTACTCTATCATCATCAGAATTTACAACAGATTGCATGTCCGTAGCAAGTGATTCATCCTGAGAATCCCCAAATTTCCCCTCGATAGTCGAGGCTTAAACTGATCTTTTAAGAATAGCAAACTTTTAAAATGGGGCCAGTGGGATTTAGTTGCAATTTGGATCGCCTGACCGTGGAATCGGAATTTTTCAGTTCCCTTCGAAAATAACCCCTTAAATTTTCCATTTTGTTTGGGCCCTTTCACTGGAAAAAAAAGTGTAAGTAAGTCAGTAAGAAAAGTAATATTTTTGACATTGTTTTTTTATTGTCAAAAGTGGATCATTTAACATCAAAATAGAATATCATTGCTAAAATGAGGTTTCATTTTATAACGTGTTAAAATGGTTTTGTTTAGCATTCTATATTCAATAATAGACGGAGATATAGTGACAGATTTTGGGACACGATTTTCTGAGGACTATATTATACTATATCCTTATGCTAATAATGTATGAATTAAAAAGTTCTCATGGGTTCTTTATATTAAAATATATTTTAAAAATGTTTGCTATGAAAAGGCACTTGGGCATGCGCAATCGAGTATGCCATTTTTCTTAAGCAGTTTTATAACAAGAACTTGTTGTGTTCCCTTATTGAAATACAAAATCATGTGGCTTTGGGTTTGCCATTGGAATACCCAAACGTTATGCCAGTGATTTTCCGAGAAATTTTACTTTGAATTTCATAGCAAAACACATGGCATCCTAAATACGATCACATGATTTTCGAACAAAAGATGAATCATTTTGAATCACTTTTGTTGTTGTATTGCTATTCAGCAACGTCTAATTTTTATTGCAGATATTTAGCTACAGGGGAATCTTTAAAAAGCTTATCATTCACTTTTCGCATGGGAGCTACAACGGTTGGATCAATTGTTAAAGAAACTGTTAACGCTATATGGAATGTATTACAGCCAATACACTTGCCAGTTCCAACACAGGATGATTTCATTAAAATCAGTGAGGATTACATGAACATTTGGAATTTTCCCAACTGCTTAGGTGCCTTGGATGGAAGCACGTAAAAATTAAATGTCCCAGCCATTCAGGAAGCATGTTCTTTAATTATAAAACATTCTTTTCGATCGTTCTTCAAGCAGTCTGGATGCAAATTATAGATTTACTGTAATAGAAGTGGGAGGATATGGACGACAATCCGATGGGGGCACGTTTCAAAGTTCGGCTTTGTATAAATTACTTTCAAAGAAGCAACTAAATGTACCAACTGAACAGTGTCTACCACATACACAAATTCGCATGCCATTTGTTTTCATTGCTGATGAAGCATATCCACTGCAAGAAAACTTGCTTAAACCATATAGAAGACAACTCTGAATCCTGAAAGGCTGTACTTTAACCAGCGATTGTCTAGAGCTAGGAAGACGATTGAATGTTCATTTGGTATATTGTACGCAAAATGGAGAATATTATCCAAAGCCATAGAAACAGACGAAAAACTCGCCGACATTATAATTAAGACAATTTGTCTTTTACATAATATCATCATGGATAAAGAGGGTTTTGAAAGGCATTTGAAATTAATCACAGAAACGGCTGCGAACAACAATTCTGCAAGACCAAATTGGAACGCAAGAGGTCGGGTTCCCAATCAAGCAACTTTTATTCGTGACACATTTAAAGATTACATAAATGCTTTCCCTGTTCAATATCAGTGACATTGTATATAAAATATATATTACTAAATTTACTTGCCTGTTATTCCACATTCTGTAGCTACTTCTGCCCAAAGTTCATCTAATACATAGCGGTTTCTATGATCTGGATGAAAGCATTCCATAATGCCGTCTGTTGAACACGGAGATTATTATATTCATTTGTTCAGCCATTGTATATGTAGTACGTACACTATTCAGGCCACTTTACTTGTCAAAACTTGAAAAGAATGCAGCTGGAACGTCCAGTTCAACGCGACAATAAATCAAATTTTTTATCTCGACGCGTATCGCCTCGCATGTCTCGTCGCTTACCATTGCGTCAACCTCTTTACTATGTTTGGCTTCATTAACATACGCGATGAAATAAAAGCCGCCTCGCTTACCTCGTCGCTGTGCCTCTAGCCTCGTCGTTCCACTATGTTTGTACCCTTATTATGAATCTGTCCTATGTCGGCGACTTTAAGCAGAGCGGGCGGTTGAAGCGGATTCTAAAGCGGAAGGGGAGATCAAATAATTTGATTTTCCGCGTTAGTCGCGTGAGCGGTGTCATAGGCGTTGGATAGTTTATGTGATTTTTAGCACGTTTTGTACGTGTTTTCAAAATGGCCGAAAATTTTACGGAATTATTAATAAGCGCTGTAAAAAATACCATATTTCTTTGGGACATGAGTCATAAACACTATCACAACAGATTATTTGTAGATAGAATGGACACGCATTGCTTCAGATTTAGGAGAAACAAGTAAGTTTTAAGTATTTCATTATGTTGTGTATATTAAAATTGTGAAATAGCAGAGTTATATACCAAAAATATTTTAAATGCACAAATTCACTTATATTTATTTAACACGTTCGCTGCCCAGTACGACTATACTCGTAGTTTGCAATTTGTTTCTAAGTGCCATCTACGAGTTAATTCGTAATACATGATAATTATATCCATATACGAGATTGCTGTAGCAAATAGGTGCGTTTTGCAGCTGTATTGTCTGTGGGACAGATATCAAAATTCCTGACTGGCATTGGTTTTAAGTTATTTATTTAAACAAAGACGTATTTTGAAAAAACATAGTATCCATTAAAAATACATATCTTGTATTAGTCGGCTTTACTTGGTGGAAATCCATTATATAGAGGAGTATAACTTAGAAAGAAATAACTTTAAACTCAATTCAAGTGGAGTTTGAAAAGTATTATTTCTTTCTAAGTTATCACCCTCTAAAATACATATACTGAATTAAATCAGGAAAATAAACTTAACTGGTAAAACCAAACAAAACTTTTAAGTTAGCCTAAAAATCATTAAACATAAAAGTATACTTATATGTTTTTAGGAAACATGGTAATCTCTAAAACAGTTCTCAACACAGAGGGCGGGTTGTTCGTCACACATTGGACAATAATAGCGTGTTTCGCGTCGTTTTTATTTCTTGTACAGACTCTACATGGTTTTGTTGGCCTTGTTTTTTCTGTTGGCGGAGAGCTTCTAAATAATGAAAATCATCTTTTCTGCTTTTTCTTGTATCTGGTAATAAACCTTCAATCAACGTTGCTATAAACTCTTCCCTAAACTGTAGAGAATCCATTTTCGAACCTGTTATCTGTCGGTGCAAAATGTACGCATTATGAATATAGATTTCAAAGATATGTATTGCTAACTTTTTGAACCATCTCATAGTTTTTCGTAAACATGAATAATATGAAAGCATTTGATCTGATTGATCGACTCCCGACATTCCGTTATTATAGGGTCGATTAAGTTGGCCCCCACTAATAAATTTCAATTTTTTCTACGTGTGAATTTTGCACACATTTTGCACAATTTTGCACAGGCAATTTTAATTTTGGCACACCTGCGCAAGAGTAACTGTGACTATGTAATTGTGGGGAGGCCAACAACGCAGCCCCCACTTATTTTTTAAACTTTTTTATGTCAATCAAAGCTTGATTTTTGCGCAATTTTGCACAACCATTGGCGATTTTGCACAAGTGCCCCAAAGAGGTATAATGCTTATAAAATATATCCGTAGCCCCCCCCACCCAAAGTTTTTAACTTTGATTATATCAAATGATTGATTGATTTTTGCACAATTTTGCACAACCATTGGCAATTTTGCACAAGTGCCCCAAAAGAGATATAACGCTTATAATATATAGCCGTAGCCCCCACCACCCAAAGTATTTTAGCTTTAATTATATCAATTGAAAGATTGATTTTTGCACAATTTTGCACAACCATTGGCGATTTTTGCACAAGTGCCCCAAAGAGGTATAATGCTTATAAAATATATCCGTAGCCCCCACCCAAAGTTTTTAACTTTGATTATATCAATTGATAGATTGATTTTTGCACAATTTTGCACAACCATTGACGATTTTTGCACAAGTGCCCAAAAGAGGTATGACGCTCATAAAATATATCCGTAGCCCCCTCTATTTAACGTTTTCTTACTTTGATTATACCAAATGATATCTTTTTGAAACTTTGGTCATGCCAAAGGATAGCTATATTTTTGCACAACCGCATTGTTATTATCCTAACCAACTTTATTATGCATTATTCTTACGGATAAAAACGGAATAGATTTGTTGCCGTTAATGTTTTAGTATAAAAAACCAAAACATAAAGCATTTGCACGAAAAAAAAATTAAAAAAACAGAAGCAAATCGCTAATAGTTTATAAAATATTTCTGATTTGTTGCAAAACATAAGGTTTTTGCGTTGTTTGTTTTGATTGAAGAAACCAATCTATTCTTTAACTTTATATAACATGCATTTGCATTATTAAAATTATGTAAAAATAATTGACTCCTTTAAGTCATTTAATTAATATACCTATTCATCCCAAAGTTTGTAAGTATATGATTTACATTAACACGTACATACAGTGCGTCCTGCTTTTCATAAATACACCCTAATATCTTAGTTATTAGTAATGCGATTTTCTTAAAATTTTGATGATTTTTGCATGGGCGGGGGAGGGAGTAAAAAAATTTTTCTGGAAAAGAAAAAGTGCTTATTTTAGATAACTTTTTCTATCAGATTTAAAGTTAGCATCTCCAAAAATTATTTCATTAATTCATATTTTAAAATCTCATGCCCTTAAATATTTTTTCAAAAAAAGCCACCCTAATATCTTAGTTATTAATAATGTGATTTTTTTAAACTTTGGTAGTTTTGGTTAGTTAGTTGATATGGTAAACTTTTTTTACCATTGGCGTGCGGTGTTGCGTGGGGGGTTGTAAAATGACTGATCTGATATTAAAAGTTATGTATCTAAAGTAAGCCCTAATATAATTTTCCCAAAAAAAGTTTTACCCTTCCCCCTCCCCCCAACAGAGCACGCCAATGCTTAATAAAATGCCAACTACTTCATTTTTTTAACATACAATTACTACCAAAATTTCAAGAAAATTGCATTATTAATAACTATTAGCGTGTGTATCCTTGAAAAGCGGGACACACTGTATATGATATACATTTTAATATTAACTTTCATTCTTTTTAAGAAAAATAAAAATATTCTTAGTTATTTTTAATATGTAAAAATCTTCTTTATTATATTTTACAAAGCATACAAAAACATTTGGACTCTGACAACTTTTTTACCGGAACATGGCTGGCTTTTAGTGTTCCTGTCATCAAATTCCTCCCACTTATTATTATGGCGAAGACAGTAACAAATAAAATGACCGACTCCCTTTTGTGGCCCTATATACCCAATTACTCCTCTTAATATGTACGTGTTTTCATTAATAATAATTGTTTTCGGAATAATGTCCAAGGAAATGTTAAGTTCAAAGGTTTTAGTCTCCATATTTAACGGCTCAATAAAAATGTGAGTTAAACTGTAATCCGTTTTTTTCTGTAATTTTCCATTGCAGTTATTCTGCGTACAGTCCCTAAATGGTTTAAATTTGGTTGCTTCTTTTGACTCTGAGATATTGAAGCTCCCATCTGATACCGTAATTTCTACTGAATACAAAAATTGTACTTCTAGGTACAGGCATTCAGTGCATTCTATTCTTTTCATTGCACAGTAATGAAAATCAAGCCTTGGTAATAAATTTCCCACTTCAGTTTCCACGTTTATAATACCACAAGGATTAACATGGGTATCAAAAATTGCAGTTAAAATTTCTGCTCTCAAACGATACGTTCTCTTTGTTACTCCATGCTTGACAAGATCATGTACTATTTGTGCTATTTTAGAACGTTTAGTATTCGTTAATACAAGCTGCTTCGGTATCACAAACACCGCTAGCCATTAATTGGACGATGGAATCGAATCCACACGTATTTGATAATGTCACAGAAAGTGTTTTCGATAACTTTATTGGCATGAGGTCTACCAAATGTCCATTTCTTAATAAGCCAATAGGTATAACTTTTCGCAAATTTGTATAATCGACTTCCAAAACTTCGGTGGCTGGTTCAAGGTAGGAATGTCGTGGTCTCCTCTTGAGAGATTCGGATCCGAGCCCTCGCCAGTTTTCAAAAGAGTTTTCCTCTAATCTAGAACACTTCAAACATATATTGTTGTTTTCTATTTCCAAAGAACATAGTTTATTGCGATGTACGCCTATCTGACAATTGGAACACAAGTCACTAAAATTTTGTTTCAGTTGGCACGATGGACAAAATACATCTTGTACAGATTTTCCTGGAAGAATCAATTTTTAGTATAAATTTTGCCAACATAAAGAATGCCATACCTTTAATACTGGGATCATAATTACTATATTCTACTTTTTGGTGTTGCTGTTTTACTTGCTGGTCTTGTCTCTAAAAATGAAAAAACACCTACATAAGAATATACCCTAAAAAGCTTTTAAAATATGTATAATCTGAATGCTTTTGTTATTAACTGGACTTCGTATAGCAGAGAGTATCAGGTTTTATATAAATTACATTTTTAGCTGGTTTTCTTTGAATTTTTTCTCATTTTTTTTTTTTTAAATGTCTAGATTTTACTAGAATGGTAAAATCACAGATATTACAGAATA